>JAJMCJ010000185.1:0-18622 GCA_030572875.1 Wickerhamomyces kurtzmanii | reverse complement strand
GGGCTGCTTCTGGACTTTACGATTTTGTTATTCAATTAATTCGTAAATTCGTGATGCTTAAATATATCTATATACAAGATTTTATAATAACATTCAATGACATTTGAAAGTATTGGTGTTATAAGATTTAATTTATTTTTCGAGAACAAAACTAATTGCTTTTGGTTTCATAATGATTTTTTTAATTTGTCTACCCTCCAAGTATCTTTGACCACCTTCAGTTGACATGATCTGTTTAATGCATTCATTTTCGTTTTCAATCAAAGTCTTGAAGCCATCATATATAAATCTCATTTTACCATTAATAAAAACTGAGTAGGTAGCACAATGAGATTCTTTAATTGGTTCACTTGTTGGCCATGCTTGTTCAAAGATAGACTGCCATGGTTCCTTCAAGTTATGCAATAAAATCTCCCAACTTTCCTCAGCAGCAGCCGGCGTGATAGGTGAAGTGAGAGTGAGGAGTTTTTTATATGCATCAAGAATCAAAGTTATATGAACATTTTTTGAGTCCATGGAGTTGCTAATGGAGTGGGTGAGTTTCATATAATCAGAAATAACAGTGTTCAGCGAAAGCGTATGTTCCAATGATTCTGTAATAGACTTTGTATACTTTTGTAACTGGTTGTGTAATAATATTTCATCCTCGTTTAATTCAGTAGGCTTCATAGAGTAGGACTTGATATTCAGATTCTGCAACTGTTCACCAATTTGTTTGCTGAGTGAAATAACGCGGCGTAACCAACGTTCAATCCCCACAATTTTGGCTTCATCCCAATCTAAAACATCAGTTATAGGTGATTGAAACAGGATATGGGCTCTTGTTGAATCGGCCCCATGCTTTTTTATGCATTCAGCAGGATCAGCACCATTGTATTTGGATTTTGACATTTTCTCGTACGTGATTTTAACAGGTCCTCCAGTTTCTTTAATCTTCGGATTTTTGGCATCAGAATGATCTACTTCAGATGGCTTTAAGAAACGGCCATTTCCTGGATCAGTACAAGTTTTTCCATGAACCATTCCTTGAGTGACCAGTTTCTTTATTGGTTCTCCTTTAACTTCAGCCCCATTCCATAAACCTCTTGAAGCTAAAAATTTTGATATAAAACGAGAGTATAACAAGTGTAAAATTGCATGTTCAACTCCTCCAATATAAAGATCAACAGGCATGAAACTACTAGCCTTATCATAGTTAAATGGTACCTTGTCATTACTAGGATCAGTATAGCGAAAGAAGTACCATGAGCTGTCCATGAAAGTATCCATCGTATCTGTTTCACGTTTTGCATCTGCACCACAAGAAGGACATTTAACATTTACAAAACTTTCAATTTGAGACAATGGATTACCTTTTCCAACTATACCCTCAGTCTTCGGTAATAGAACAGGTAAATCATCAGCAGGAACAGGTACAGCCCCACAAGTGTCACAATGAATGATTGGGATTGGTGCACCCCAATAACGTTGTCTGCTAATAAGCCAGTCTCTTATTTTATATTGAATGGAAGGTTTTCCGGTCTCACTTTCTTGTAGTCTCTTTAGGATCTGTTTTGATGCTTCGGAAACTGACAATCCTTCAAATTCACCAGCAATCTTATTCAATATACCAATCTTATCAACGAACGGTCTATCACTCAAATCAATTTGTTTAGAATCTGCAGGGCCGACACTTTTGATCACTTTTTTATTAGGCATATTTTGATTCCAAAAGTTAAAGTCACGTTCATCATGTCCTGGACATCCCATAACTGCACCGTGACCATAAGAACCTAAAACATACGGAGCAACAAATACAGGAATACTGAATTCTTCTGGATTTAAAGGGTTAGAGAGGAAAATATCATTCAGTAAAAAACCTTCCTTGGAATCTTCTGGTAACTTTTCAGCTCTTTTGATAAATTCTCTTAGCTCTCTATTCTCTTTTGAAAGTCTTCGAACTATGACATGATCTAAAGATAAAGCTACGTATTGAACACTATGCAGAGTATCTGGTCTTGTTGTAAAAGTCGTAACACTGAAGCAATCATCTTCAGCGCCAAATATCAACTCAGCACCAGATGATTCGCCAATCCAGTGTTTTTGCATAGTTCTGACTTTTTTTGGCCATTCATTTAAAAGTGCTAAATCTCTGTTTAAATATGGAGCAAATTTGGTAATACCTAAGAACCACTGATTTAGAAATTTCTTTTCAACGACGGCACCAGATCTCCATGATCTGCCTTCAGCATCAACTTGTTCGTTGGCCAAAACGGTCAGATCAACAGGATCCCAATTAATCTCAGCCTCCTTACGATATGCTAAACCTTCTTCATGCAATAAAAGAAAAATCTTTTGAGTCCATTTATAGTAATCTGGATTGCATGTCGTAATTTCGCGTTCCCAATCAAAATCTGCTAACATTAGGTTCATTTGTTCTTTCATTTTGGCTATGTTATCTTTGGTCCAAATAGCCGGGTCAATGCCTCTTTCCACAGCAGCATTCTCGGCTGGTAAGCCAAAAGCATCCCATCCCATGGGATGTATAACATCGTACCCTCTCATTCTGTGAAACCTTGCAAGAACATCACTAATTGTGTAGACTCGTAAGTGGCCCATGTGAAGCATACCCGAGGGATAAGGAAACATCGACAGTACATAAAACTTCTTCGAACTCTCATCCTTTTTCTTGTTTTTGAACGGAAACAGGGAGTTAGTGTCTGATAATGAACGCCATCTTCGAGACCATTTGGTGTCCAATTCATTCAGTTGAATATCTTCGTCGAAAGGGGTTGTTTTAATTGACAAACTTGAAAGCAGCCTGGAACAAACACGAAGCCCCTTAGCTTTCGGAGCTAAAAGGAACAGATTAACTGGCATCTTGGATTTTTCCAACAGATTCTCTTCTGACCAAAATCAAGCTTTAACAAATTTTCTTTTAAAATCAAAGAGAATGTGTCTCGTAACAAAAAACAAAAAAATTGTGGTTCTGAGCACTTGTTATGTTAGAAAACGCGATAAAGTAAACACCACTCTTTCAATATACATATAAACCTGTAGATGTTTATTCGCCAATTATGGTAGCTAGAACACATACTCATGAGGATATAGATGAAGAATATGATGCTAGATACACCAACATGGAGTTTACAGGTAAACGTTTGATTCGGGAAGTATGTAATTTGATGTCGTTGAATTAAGCCAAAATACTGACTTCATAGGAAATTTCAAATGAGGATGAATTGTTATCACAGGATGATCCAGGATTCAGAAAGAGACGAAAAATAGACTTAAAAGCTAAGATGACACAGATACCGACACCATCCAACTCTTTGGACACAGAAGACAGTGTATGTATTTTGAACTTAGAGAAATGATTTTCATTTGAATATTTGCTGACAATACAGGCCACGGTAGAAGCTGGGGTTATTAAAAAAGTCAAACTGACGAATTTCATGTGTCACAGAAACTTTGAACTAGACCTTGGGCCTCTATTAAATTTTATCATTGGCCATAATGGTAGTGGTAAAAGTGCTATCCTGACTGCAATTTCTGTTTGCTTGGGCGCTAAGGCATCAGAGACGAATCGTGGTTCAAGTTTGAAGACTTTAATCTTAGAAGGGCAATCAACTGCTCGAATTTCTGTTATTTTAACTAATAAGGGAAGTGAGGCCTATGAACCTGAAACATATGGAGAAGAAATTCGCATTGAAAGAGTAATAAGAAATGAAGGAACCGCATCGTACTATTTAAGGTCAGAAAATAACTTCACTGTATCTACCAAAAAAGCTGATCTCGATGCTGTTCTGGATTATTTTAATATTTCTGTCAGTAATCCAATGGCTTTTCTTTCTCAAGATGCGGCTAGGTCGTTTCTTACTGCAAGTACGGATAAAGAAAAATACAAATATTTCATGAGAGGTACTTTGATGGAAGAAATTGATTTAAACTTTGACTATTCTAAGCACAAAATCCAAAAAATCGAAGAAAAACTATTATCATTGAGAGAAAATATGAATCTGTTGAGGCAAGAAGCGAAAGAAGCATCAGAATTACATAAAAGATTGAAAAGTTCAGAAACACTAAGAGAAACTCAAAGAATATTACAGGGGAAATTTATATGGCTTCTTGTGGAGTCTCATGAGAAAGACGTGAAAACTGTTGTGAAAAAAAAAAATGAGAAAGAAAAAGCACTTAGTGATGTTATCAAATCAATAGAGGACTGTCAAAAGTATATTGAGCTTATTGTTGAAGAACAAAAGGAGTTAGGTTTACGCCTCGTGAAATTCAATGACGATCTTGACACCATTAATGAGAAAAGTAGTACAAGCGAGGAAAAATTAAAAAAAGTTCAAAATAAAGTCAAAACCTTGGAAGAAAATATAAAGGAGGCCCAGAAATTAATTAAAGAGGCAAAAAATAGAATCTTGTTTCTTGAAGAGGAGACGGAGATTGCAGAGGAAAAAATCCGTTCAATACAAGGAGGTTCAAATGATGATTTATTAAACAAATTGGAAAAGATGAAACACAACTTACAAGAATTAAAAGTTAAACGTGAATCAATTGCCAAAGCTCAAACACAGTTTAGAGACACTAATCAGGAAGTTTTGATGAAAATGAATGAATCAATTTCGAAAACGAACTATAACATCAAACAACTTAATGAGCACTTGAACAGACTTTCAGCATCTAAAAATGATAGTTTAGCAGCTTATGGCAATCAAATAAAAAAGGTACTGAACGATATCAATAATGACAAAAACTATAAAACGAAACCTGTCGGACCTCTTGGGCTTGGCATCTCACTGAAAGAGGGTTATGAAGATTTTGGTCGTATTATCGAGAATGTTTTGAAGAATTATCTAGATTCATTTGTTGTTGAAAATTCTCAAGATCATAAAAGACTGGTGCAAACATTAAGAAAATACAATCTCAGAAATAATGTGATTGTACGCCATCGTGAGGTATTTGATTATTCAGCTGGTCTTCCAAGTCGTGAATTTAAGACGGTTTTAGATGCTTTAGAATTCAAGGATAAAAATGACATTTGCACTTTGATTGACATGTTACATATTGAGAAACAGGTTCTGGTTGCTGACCGTGCTGAAGCTCAGGTTATTGTAGAAAGCAGAACACGTAATGTTGCAGTTGTTTTGTCTTTGTTTGATGATCGAAGCGGGCAAAAATCAAGTGTTAATCGAAATGGAGCCTTCAGAATTGATCCCGTTGATTATAACTTTTCTCAAATTTCAAGACTCATTATCAGAAATGCAGGGGATGATGAAAGAATACGGCAACAGACAGAAAATGAGAGAAATGAGATAGCACATTTAGATGCAAAAAAGAAATCACTTCTCAACGAAATGAAACAAAAAGACAATCAATTACAAAATGAGCTTAAATCAATCAAATCTCAGATTCAAAAATTAGAAACTGAAATTTTTCAGATGAAGATTAAAATTGATGAGGATGTCGATTCCGGTCCAATTGAAGCAATGCGTGAAGAAATTTCCACTAAAAAGAATGAGATTTTTACTTATTCTGAAAGTATGATTGATTTTCAAAATGAGATCAAGAAGGAGAGAGATGTACTTAGAGGTCTAGAAGATGATTACACTAAATTTTCTCTTGAAAAAAAAATTTTTGATGACCAAGTTGAGAATTGTGAAGTCGCCATTGATGATGCGGAAGCTAAAAAACAGAAACAAATATCTGACCTCCAGTCTTATGAGAGAAGTAAAAACAAGCGTCTTCAAGAGATTGAGAATTGTGAAGCTCAAATTAAGGAGTTCGAAACTGCAATTGAGGAAGTGACACAAGAAGCTATAAAATGGTGCACAAGAGAAGAAGCAGCTGAAAACAATTTAGATACACAAGAAGCCGTGAAAAGAGAATCATCTATTGTGCAAAGACAGATTGCACTTGCAAATAAAGATTTGGGTCTGACGCCTGAACAGATTGTTGACAATGATGCTAGAGCGAGAGAGAAATATAAAGATGCAGAGAAGACTCTCACAGAAGCTGTTAAAACTAAAAAGGCGTTAGCCAAAAGTCTTATTGTTAGAGACAAGTGTTTCAAACTATCCAGAGAAGCAACTTGTTTGGAAGCTGATAATGATTTCAGCTCTTCCTTGGCTTTTAGAAATTTTTCTGGTCATTTAGAATTTGACTTTGACAAGCGCACGTTGGAGATGTATGTGAGTACCAAAAATGATAAGAGTCCTAGACCTGTCGATTCGTTATCAGGTGGTGAAAAATCATTTTCTCAGATTGCCCTGTTATTGGCTACATGGAAACCAATGCGTAGCCGCATTCGTGGCCTTGATGAATTTGATGTCTTTATGGACCAAGTTAATAGAAAAATTGGTATGAAATTGATGCTAGAGAAACTTGCAAATGAAGCAAAATCGCAAACTATATTCATAACACCACAAGACATTGGACAAATTGCTGACTTTGACGATGGTCTTGTTCGTATTCATAGGATTCGAGATCCTCGTCGAAAAAATAATTCCAATAACCCTGGTCAAGATTAATCGTAACTAATTTTATATTTATATAGATTGAGTTTGCATGATCATTTATTTTTTTCCATCTAGTCGTAATCATTATATTGTAATATCGTAGGGTCTAAATTCGCGTTCTACAAAACAAATTTTAAATAATATAATTTTTAACTCGTATACAAGATTGTACAAATAAACAGGCTAGTCATTGCCGCTTTTATTGGCAATATTGTCTTGGTCATTGCTCTTCTTCTTCTTCTTCTTCTTCTTCTTCTTCTTCTTCGTCACTTGAAATAATTTCACCCAACTGTCTGAGTTTTAATTTATATTTCTTATTTGTTTCATCAAGATCTGACATGACTAATATCAGATCATCCAGATCAGTTTTTGGAACTGTTTCTTGTTCATTCATAGATAAAGTTAATTTCATTCCTTCAATTTGAGATTTCAGATCCCTGATCAAAGAATCTTTGACAGAATCTGCAGTTTCAGCTTCATTCTTTAGTTTCGAATTCTCTAATCTCGAATTTTCAAATTCGCTGTTAGTTTTCAACTTTAATTCCTTCGATTTACAGTCTTCTTTCAATTCATTGATAGTTTTGGATAAAATTTCGTTCTCAGTTTTCAAAGATTTGAGTTCTGATTCCATTTTCTTAGAAGAATTGTTTCTTGCTTCCAAGGACTCTTCTAATTTATTTTGTTCTTCTACTATTTTTTTCTCTGAAATATCTAGCTTTGTTTTCAGTTCAGATTCAGCTTTCGTTGAATTTTCCAATTCTCTTTTGAAAGTTTCTGATTCAAGACTGTGCTTCTTTTTTTCTGTAACGAGCTCAGATACTCTAATCTGATTCTCCTCTTCAATGGTTTTTATTTTCAATATTTTTTTTTCAAGTTGAGTCTTAAGCTTACTGACCTCTATATTTAATATCACAGTGTTCTTTTTATTTTCCTTATCTTTGTCTGTTAACAAGGCTTCCAGCCCTTTTATTCTGTTCTCGAACTCAGCTTTTTCATTGCTAAATAAAACTGAGTTAGATTTGAAAACTTCAATCTTTTCATCTTTCTCACAAATGTCCAGATCTAGTTCTTCATTCTTAGCCTTCAATTCATTGAATTTTTCTAGAATCAAAGAATTCTCGTTTTTCAAAGCTGTCATCCTTGAGGCAAAGCTTTTCTCTGAATTGGAGAGCTCTTCTTCTAGTTTGGAAACTTTTTCTGAATATTCTATTGTTGAAGAACTAGAGTTTTGAGTTAGTAGGACTCTTTCCTTTTCGAATTCTTGTGACTTTTTATCTAATTCTTCCCGCAATACCACAGCCTCACTTTTCAATGTTTCAATTTTGGTTTCGTAAGATGCTCTATCATCATTTATTTTAGTCTGAAGACTTTTCAAACGCTGCTCCTTCTTTTTAAGATCTGCTGTTAATAAATCCTCCTTTTCTTTTTTCCCTTCTAGTTCAAATTTAGCATTTTTGAAGCTTTTATTTAATTCATCAATCAACTTATCAGATGCGCACTTTTCTTCAACGATCTCGGATAATTTTAACCCAGCATCATGAAGATCAGTTTTTGCCTTTTTGAAATTCAGCATTATAGCTTCATATTCCTTATCCTTTGATTCTATGTTCGAAGATATAATTTCCAGAGTCGATGAAAGAGAACTTTTCTCTTCTTGAAGTAATCTAATCTGTTCTTTGAAACTGAGGATGTCTTTTTTGGCAGCAGCAAGTTCTTCTTTCGAGCTTTCCACAATATGGGCAGATTTTTTTGAATCGTTTTCATGCGTAATCCCTTGAAGCTTTAATTGTTCAGTCAACGAATCCTTTGACGATTTTAAATCATCTATCAAACTTTCCTGATCATCTAACTTGGATTTGATATATATAAACTTACCTTTCTCGTTTTGAAGTTCTTCTGCTAATAAACCTTTTTCTCCATCAAGTTTAAAATACTTCGAATTTAACGCATCCAATTCGTTCTGAAATTCTCTTTCTTTCTCCTCAAGAATCGATTTATGTTTCTGAACAACCGACAATAACTTGTTGTTCAAATCTGCAACTTCCTTGATTTTAAGTTTATTTTGATTTTCTAGCTCAGTTTTGTCATTCAAAATACTGTCATATTTCTGCTGCAGCTTTTCCAAATCCTGTTTGAGTTGAGTCTGCAAAATTTCAGATTCAGCATTTTTTTTGGTCAAACTATTTATTGATGCCTGCAGTTTTTTTAAGTCCTCAGATAACTTGATATTAGATTCTTCTAGTTGAAAATTCTTTGCAGAAAACAGATCAACTTTAGCTGCAAGTTCATTGGTTTTTTGGGAACTATTGATATTAGAATTTTGGTAGTTTTCTTCAATAGACTTGTGCTGTTCGATAAGATTTTCAATTGTGGATTCCAACTCTTTAATTTGGTCTCTTTTTTGCTGTAATGTTTTTGCAAAATCTGATTGATTCTTCTCGATCTTCTTCAAACCGCTTTGAACTTCTTTATTCAAGCTTTTTATTTTTTTGTCTTGTTCTTCCTTTTCTCTTGTCAACTGGAATAATTCACGACTCATTTTATTTATACCGTCTTCAGCTTTTTTCTTCTGAGTTTGTATATCTTCTAACTGCTCAGCCAGCTGCTGAATACCTACTTCATTCTCTTGAATTTTAGCAAGTGCCTTCTGTAGATCTCTGAAATAGTCAGAAGATGATTGTTGCAATGCTTGCTTTTGCTGACTCAAGTTCTTTAGTTCTTCGATTGCTAAATCGTACTTTTCAACCATCAATAAATGAGAAGTATTCAATGATTTTGATTCTGAGGTCGACATTTCTAGCAACTGTAATGTTGATTCATAGTCCTTCCTCAACGATTCAATCTTTTCTATTGAATGTTTATCTGATTCCTCAAAATCAGATTTAAGCTTTTGATATGTTTCCAGCAATTCATTGTAATTCTCCGTTAAATTTTCAAACATTTCGTAAGAAATACGACCTACTGATTCAACATTTGGATCTCGATTTAATGATTTTCTAATTCTGTAATAGTTTTCTTTAATAAAGTTAACAAAAATAGGATCAAAATATACTTCAGGTAAACCTGTTTGATCGTAATGAGGTTCAAAGATTGAATCATCATCAAAATCTTGAAATACAGTGCTTTCCTTGAACTGACGTAACTTAAGGTAATAATTGTCTTTACCGATCATTTTGGTCAAAAGAGAATGTAGATCAATTCTACTAATAGGTGATTCTTTTGAGCTGAAATCATAAACAATGCTCAACAAAATTGAAACCATACCCTGAACTAGAATATTTTCAGTTGAGGTCTGTGATAAATAAGCAAGTAAAGACTGAACAGTAGATGACTCGCCAAGAAAATCATTAACAGCATTTGGGTCTTCATAAAGCCAAAACGACAATAACATAAGATATCCAAGAGCTATACGAGGGTCTGTAAAATTCAATGTGGTAACGAGTAGTCCGGACATTGACTGAATAGAAGTCAGAAGTTCTTCACCTGCCTCAGCATCACCAGTTGTAACAGATCTGGCAATTATTTTTAATTCTTCAGAGTCTTCAAGTAGATACATTAAAACAACTGAAGCAAACCAAACTTTATAAGGGTTAAGCCTGATTTCTGTATCATAATCCATTAAGGTCTGGAAAATGTTCCCTAAAGGAGATGGTTTCAAAGGTGACACCAATGAGACTTGAGCCAAAATGGAAGAAGGTGTGGATACATCCTTTTCATTGTCATGCTCTCGAGATAATGCCTCAGAAGCTGGCGATGATTCTGAAATTGATTCGACGGCTTCGCTATTTTTAGAAGTAATCTCCTCTAACTTGCCATCCACATCATCTTCGATCGAGGATCTATTTAACTCTCTGTATGTCTCTATTTGATCAGTGATGAAAGCTTTCTTAGCTTCGTCATTGTCTTGGAAATATGAATGTAAGCAAGCAGCCGCGCCGACTCTTATGTTGAAAGTATGAACTGAATTTAAATACAAACACCAGTTCAATAACGCTGTTGTAACTGACACAATACCTGCATGTTTTTGCAATTGAACTGGTAAGCTTGGATCAATATATGGAACGTCTATCTGACTAAATTCGAGTTGAATTTCGGAATTTCGATTTATCAAATCAGCAGTTGTGAGTAATGCGATGGATCTAACAGAATTTGGGGTTCCCTCAGAAAATACCAATCGCAGTACAAGCATCGATATGTCTGATTTAAACAGCTCATTCTGGTTTGATTTAGTTGAATCACTTCCTTCAACAACAAATAATCTAATTATTTCAAGTGTAGTAACAATATTTTGTAATCTCTGATCATTCCAAACAATCTCCTCGTCACCTATCAATGGTTCGCTTATTAAATGTGCAATTTTGGGCAAACAATTAGTTTCCAAAAAAAGTTTCTGATTTGATGCATTATACCTCAACAAATTTGTAATCAGTGATAAACAATCTTGAACTACGATACTTCCTCGGATACCTCCTTCCTCTTGAATAATATCAAACAACTTGTCGAAAGTATTCTGAAACGCAACCATCTTCTGTATATTGAAATTGTTATTGACAAGTCCCATCAAAAGTAGTACAGTTTCATTTCTAACAGGATCATGCATGTCATCAAGAACAGACACGAGCGTTGGTATTCCTAAGGGGGAGTTTAATATGCACTCTTTGGCTCTAATTGGTCGAGTTGATATCAATGCTTCTAGTAACTGCAGCGTGTATATTCTAGTGTAAAAATCATTATTCTCCAACGTTTTCAATAGACCTGCAATGCTTTCATCAGTTTGTGTTAGCTCATCTGAAATCCACAATGAAAATTGATCAATTGAAGTATTTTCTTCTCTCATTAACAGAGGTGATGGGTATTTACCATTCTGAATTCTGGACTGCTGGGAAATCCAACTCCTTGTCAAATCGTCATTTCCTTCTCCCCTAATAAATAAGATCAACAATGTTTCTAAAAGGGCCTTCACTATATCAGTATCCTCTGAATCTTTTCTCAGCGCGTTTACAAGACCATGTAAACCGTTTGCAATAACCGATTCACGATATTCTCTGCTGAAACCCTTCAAGCTCAATATGGCGGCTCTTCGGTCAGCCACCAAAGTGGCATGCATTAATCTGTCACATAACGTTGGAATTGCCTCTTCAGCTGATTGAACCTTTGGCGTTGAGATCAAACCAGAAATGATTTCCATATTTTGCAACTTAATTGGTGTGATTGTAGCTGTTAAAACAATCAAACTTTTATTCTGTTGAACTCTATTCGACCGTTTCACAATCTCTGGCTGGAAAACCCTATAGTTTCTGATTATTCAAGCTTAACTTTCACACTCAATCTTTCAGTCTTTTGACCACGAAATGAAAAAAATATCACCGTGAATTATAACAGCGTGTGCGGTCAGATTTTCAAAAATCTCAGGAATTGTAAACAAATAATGCAGAATTTTGTAAAACCAACAACTATAAATAATAAATAATTCTCTAAAAATTTAATTATTCTGCCTGAATATATGAATAAGTGGATTATTTAATAAGAGGCAGCTTGATTTACACAAATCTAATGTCAGGGGAAGTCACAAAAACTTTATTGTCTCCTTCTCTTGCAGATTTAGGTATTTTAGAAGAGGGTGATTGGAAAGATAGACCAGCTTCGCATTGGTCCATAGTAAAAATTGGCACTTTGCGAGCTAAAATAGAAACACAGAACTTTTCAGACTTCAAGAAAAGAAATCTTGGTCCCAGAGACGATGTAGCTAGTTTTCCAAGTCATAAAATAGTTCAAATTGCAAATGAATCATTTGGTTATGACGGTTGGTCTGTCGAGATTATTAATTGGAAAATCACTCGAGAAGAATGTGACGATGAGAAGCATTCAATCGAATGTGAAGTAACTGTGAAAACTATTCTGAAAGATGGTACCTATCATGAGGCAACCGGAAACGGAAGGTCAGTTAATCTGCCATCGAAGAATTTGGCATTTAGCAAAGCAAAAAAAGAAGGTGTAACAGATGGTATTAAAAGATCGCTATTTGCATTCCCTGATATAGTTTTAGACCACGAAGAAAAACTGAAAAATAACTATTACAAAGATGGTTTATTCGGTAGCTAGACAGAAACTAAATAATATACTCGTATACAAAATCAAATGGGTAAGTAAAATGTGTTACTGAATAAGCTCTCTAAGAAAAAACTCAAAAAAGAAATAATCTAAAAATCCAAGACATTCTTCTTTGGAAAATCACTAATTGCTGGAACTGGGATTTCTGGTATATAATAAATTTCACCATTCTCATCAACTCTTTCTCTGTCCCTTTCGCTGATAGTGTAGATCTCTATAATATTCTCTTTCAACTCACTTAGAACTTCGACAAATTTTATTTGAATTTGATAAGCTTGTTCTCTCATACCTCTTCTGAGTAATCCCTCGATCAGTCTAATGGCTTCAGGCTTAGTTTGATCCAATCTTTCAATAAGACGACCAACAGATTTGACAAGGTATTCCTCTTCGTAAATAGTACCTTTCTTACCGCGTGCACGTTTACGTTCTTCTCTACGACGATTTTTAGTTGTCTTTCTTGAAGCGCCTGTACGAGCGGTCCCTGATGTTTTACCTGTATATCTTGTAAAGAATGATTCTTTAGTAGAAGTTTCGGAGGCAGCAATTGAAACATCATCTGCAGTATCTGTTTCCTGGCCAAAAAATGCGTATGGGTCTTCTTCCTTCTTTTGGCGAAGTTCCCTCAAACGATTCAATTGTGAGGCAACTTGACCCTTGCAGTCTGCTATTAGTTCTGCTACAGTACCGAATCCTTCACCTAACGCTGAGTCAACTATGGTTTGAATTAGTATGTCCTTCGATTCCATAGACGCTAACAAAACTGCTTCTTCATAAAAGTAGTCTTTACAATATGACTTCATGGCACCTTCTATATCATGCAAAAATTTGAATTGGATCTGTGCAGCATCACTATAGTCATGATCTTCAGTCAATCTTGATACTAACCGTTCAGCAACGGCTTCCCTGTCATTTTTAAATTCAGATTGTTCTGTAATAGTCAAAGCCTCACGCCATTTTTTGCCTAATATATACGACTCTAGAGCATCTTTAAAATTTCCCAGTAACTCATATGTAATACCAGATTCGACATATTCCTGTTTTGAAAACAGTGCCTTTGCGTAAAGATTCAGAATCACATTCTGTTTGTCATTATCATAGCGATATATACTTAAAGCAGTTTTGTATAATTCGTGTTCAACAACATAATCAATGAGCTCTTCGGTGACCTCATTTTTGTTCATTTCCGACAAATGTCCCAATGCCTTTTCAAATTTTTTCAGATACGAATCAATAAGAAATTGACGACGTAAAGGTTCTTGAGCATGTAAATTTTGTAAAAAAGGTAGATACTCTTTAGGATCTTTTTGTGATAATTGGGCTATGGCCAAAGTCAACTTAATATTATATAGTCCAAGAGCAGTATTATACAATAAGTTAACATCTTGCAAGAAGCATAGATGCTGAACAGCTTTTTCGGTTTCTTCTGTGTTTTTGAAGCTACCAATCAAATTCAGTGCATCAGTTAAATTTGGAGGTTTTTCACATGCATAAACTGTAATGATTGTCTGTAAATACTTTTTGCTATAAACAGGAGTTACCAAAACCGATAAAATAGCTTCACAGATTCTGTTAATCTTTGAATCTTTTGGATCAATAAAACTCTTCTTTTGATACTGTTCTTGTTCTGTTGGTTTATCAGGAACAATTTCGTCATTTTCGTTTAATGTTTCTTTATATTTCGTTTTTGTAATATCAGCTTCATGTAGACATGAGACAAAAAGGTCTAAATAATCAACTCTTTCAATTTGATTTATGAAAAGTTCGATATTTTCGAAAAATAGCTCTGGGTCATAATCATGCAGTATATCCAGATCAATTCTATGAGTACGACAAATCGAAAAAGCATCTTTATAGTTTTTAGCCTTAATGTCTTTACGGACCCCTGATAACACCATAATTCTGGGGCAAATTGTTTCTAAATTTCCCCTTGGTGCTTGTAATACAATAGAAGAAGTAGACGGCATGACAGAAACTAGAAGCGAACCTCTTTCTATTTGTCGAACTCTTTCATCCGCTGTTGCTTCAGTACTTTCTTGTAAAGGTTTGAAATTTGGGGCACGTAAATGAACAAACCGCAGACTATGCTGCGCAGTTGTGAAGATCAAATGTGATTCAGTAACTTTTAATGAGGTTGCAGTACTTGCCAACTGTATATCATTGGCAAATAGTTTGCCATTCGAGGAAATACCGAAAGCAGCTACTTTTTTAGACTCTTCCCAAGCTGATTCTTCATCACAACCTGGTAAAGACGCAACTTCATATTCCCAACATAATTGAGGGAACCGTGTAATTTCAACAGAAGAGCCATCGTCTAATAATTGATGTACTCTGCCGTCGATTGTTTCATATGTTATATGTTCATAGTCAGACTGCGTTTTTAACAAAACTACCTTAGGAATCACATCAACAGTTTTCTTAATGATTGGCTTGTTAATATCAGAAACATCAATTAGAACCAAGCGACAAATATTTGAGCTATCCACTACAACAGCAATGAAATCATCTCTGGCAAATGCAACTTGACGCAATCTATCAGAAGCAGTAGCAAAAATTTCCTTTTTAACTGAGGATCTAATTTCTGGATGTTTTCCAGATTTCATTAAATCTAAATCGCAATAAGCGATGAAGATTTCGTTCTGATTTAAAACTGCAAAAACTTCATTTGATCTACTAATAGCAACATCAATTACTGATTCTGGTGTTTCAAAATCGCGATAAGAAATCGGTGGTGGAACGCTTGCAATTGATAATGGAGTAATGTTTACAGAATTCCCATCAATCACAGCAACCATTCCAATGTCTAAGGGTTCATAAGTAGGACCGGAAGTAATTTTGTAAGCTAAATTAACAATTTCAACAACAGAACGTGTACCTATTACCAATCTCAACCCTTTTTCGTGGTGCCATTTGATGAATTCTATTTGTTCTTCAGTGACAATTTCTTGCTTCAAATACCAGTGGTAATTTTTAGTTGTCCATAATTGAACTTTATCATCTAACATTATTGCTAGAATTTCTGAATTTGAACTCCATGCGATATCTAGAACTCTTGTTCCAATAGGTAATCTAGTCTGAAATTCCCCGTGTCTTAGCCCATTTCTTTCAAAGAAGACTAGGTCCAAATCCCCTTCAAATTCTTCAGCATCTTCGTCATCAAAATTCTGTTTCTTTCTTTGTAATGATGCAATCTGAGAACCTTGTGGCTTCCATGCTAAATGATCTTCTAGGCCATCCACTGGTTCAGAAAGACTATCCAAAACGCCTTCTCTTGAATAAACCCTTATCGTCCTACGTTCGATGTTCTCGATTATATCGACAGTCGTAATTGCGAAATACTCGCAATCACCTCTCCAGGAAATTCTAACTTTATGAGAATCGAATTCACTCAGAACTCCCAAATCTGTATTTGCTGGAACCGTTGGATCTCTAATAGCTTCACCAATCTCAAGCCCAGAGTTCTGTAAACTCTCTAAAGCCGCCCTTTCAGCAGCTCTAGCACCTTTACCTTTGAATTGTGTTTCTTTCTTTCCCCAACCAACATCGACATGTTTCGATTTCAAAGTGTCTTCAGTTACAATTGCAGTTTCAGAAATTGGTTCAAAAAGCCTACTAAGTAGAATAATGCTATCGCTATTTGTCACTAAGCACAATGTCTCTTCGTCTAAGGACCAGGATGCAGCTTTTATACCATCGTCTATGCTTCCAACGATTTCAACCAAAGTTTGCTCAAAGTCAATCGACAAAGCTGCTGAGTCATAAGTTGCAGTAATGATATCACCTTGACTAAAAACAAAAATCAGCTGAGCAGAATCAGCAAAATGTGAAAAAGACAACAAATTATCATATGCGTCCACAGGAAAAGAAACTAATACTTTGATCTCCCCAGTTTTCTGGAATTGCTGAACTTCAATTATTCCAGCATCACCGGGACCTAAAGCACATGTCAAGCTGTCGCCAACAGGATCAAAAACTGATGAGGCAATAGGCAAATCAGGAGCGGTTATTGAAACAGGAGAAATCCGTCCTCTATTCAAGCATACAAGGTTACGCATTTCCTATTTTTTTTATAACTTGAAAACTTCTGTAGTTCTCAAAAATTAATATAACGGTAATAGCTGTTATGGCTTTTCCGCAATAAAGATAGTAAAAAAAAGTTTCAAAAATATCGATTACGTCGTCGTTTTAAAGCTAACAATATTATTTGATGTTTTAACCAAAAAAAATTCTATATAAATCTGTTACCCTATCTCATCGTGCGGCTCACGTGCTACAATAATGTTTCTCCAGCTGTTTTCTGATAAGATGATACAACTAATCTCTTTTTAAGTACAGGATAATAGCCTATATGATTTTGGCTACTTGTTCTAAACACTTAGAAGTTCTTATTTATCAGTGGTGTTTGGGATTTGGTCGTCCGGAATGGCTGTTTTGATGAGAGTATTACCATTGATAATGCCACTGGTTAGTATAATGAACTGTCTTTTTAGGCCCTTTTCAGCCAGTTTTTTGTTTATAAATCGTAAAGTTGCAACTTCCCCATAAGTTATACCACCTATAAACACTAAAAATACAAGAGACTGATCTTGTAATATTGCAGAGTTTTTCGCTCCTTGAGTTAAATGTTCGTCAATCAGTGAACCTGATAAGTTCTTCGTCAGGTCAGCGTCCAAATTTTTCCAACTTAACCTGTTCGAAATCAAAAATGGCTGAGAATATCTGGATATGAAAGACCTTTCAAAAGCAGATTGAATGAGTCTGGTTGATAGTGGAACATAACCAGGAAACGCAAACGATGCGTCAGCTGGATTAAGTGGATCGTTATCATTTTCATTTTCTGGAATTAAGTTGAAATTGAGTCTTATGTTGTAAAAATCTTTGACTGTTGAAGTTGGCGTATTAACGTTGATTGAGTTTCTAACGTAGCATAATCCTAGCTTATTCAGATTTTGGAACGTTAATATATGTTTTATACCGTAGGTCTCAACTATCTCATTCTTAAAAATCAGGTACTCTCTTTCTCTAACACCGTTTTTAACAACTGACAATATGCAGATTAACCTCAATATTATAAGTATATCAACTTTTTCCCAAATCAGTTGGCAAATCTGCTCACATGAGGATCTGTTGTCTAGATTGTCCGTTATCAGAGATTGCTCTAATTCCAAAACTTTACTGAATATGCTGTTAGGATCTTCATCCTCATTGTCAGTATTTCGACCAAATTCGGTACTGGACTTAACTTTAGAAAGCACATCTTCGGCTAACAATGTATGATTCTTCAAATAATCTTGGTCCCTCGTTAAATCACTTAATTTATCTACAAATTGTTTAATTTGCGATACACTTTTTGCATCATGTCTTGAATCAAATTCGTTTTGCAAACATTTTGCGTGCTTGTTTAAAATTGGGCCAATTGCAGCGAAGTTCAAATCTTTGATATCATTATAAACGGAATCTAGTTCTTGGTTGAAATAAATCTTTTTAGCAGTAGCTGTTGTAGTAGCAGAAGCATCGGCCAGATGCGATGGCAACTCAACTGCATTTAAATTCAGACCGTATATTTCATCGATCAGTCCATTGTATGTCAATTGTGTTAGTAGAGGTGTTAAATAGTCTAAACTTCTTTCCAATACTATAATCTCGCATTGTTTACCACAATTACTAAGTCCATTATACAATCCTCGGTCTATTTTTAATTCGTTTTGCTTTGCCGCTGGAGATAAGCTATTTATGTATTCCATTCTTAATCGCTTGAAAATTGTTACAAAGTTTGCTGAGTTGTCACCTTTAGATAGAATATGCGTTATTCTCAAATCCGGATTCTCAACTATAATCTGATTTAAGGCACTTGCCAACTTAAATGGCAGATTTGAAGTCTTCTGTAAATACAATGAGTTGATTGAGTTTTCATTGATTGTTAGCAAATCATTTGATAATACAATTGAGTTCAGATTCCAATTTTTGAAACTTGAAATCTCTCCTAAAACACCTAGGTTCTCTAAATTCAG
>JAJMCJ010000184.1:0-18705 GCA_030572875.1 Wickerhamomyces kurtzmanii | reverse complement strand
TGTTGTTGTTGTTGTTGTTGTTGTTGTTGTTGTTGTTGTTGTTGTTGTTGTTGTTTATGGTTCTCATATCCAGTCAAATTAAGTGATGCCGAGTTTGGGAAATTATTAGTCTCTATCATATTTGGTGAAACCCGACTTTGAAAATTGTTTGGACCTGTTAGGTTTGGAACCAGTTGTGTTTGAAAATTATTTGAAGAACCTGTTGGACTTGGCGATATGCTGCTATTAATATTTGGCGAATTGTTCAGCTCCTCAAAAAATATCGACGGGATATTTGCAGGAACACCATGTAGTGAAACACTATCAACATTCTTGATATTCCTAAAATGACTGAAAGAGTCTTGCATATCTTTCAGCTCTTCTTCTTCACTCATTGAGGGACCTGTTTTTTGTTTTGGTAATTTTCCAATCAACTGATCCATTGGCAAAGACATGTCTAATGGTTCAGACACAATCAAATCTGGGGGAATGTCTCTGATTTCCGGTTCAACTGCTGTAACGACTTGATCACTAAATTTGACCCTTTTCAGGCTTCTATCCTTCCTTTTCTTTGGGGAAGATTCACCAGGTCGCTCACCGGTGAGCATGAACTGAGTGAAACTATCTAAATCTAATTTATTTTGAGATTTATTCATTTGGAAAAAATTAGGGACAGCATCTATTTCTTTTTCTTCTTCCTCTATATCTGTTTCTTGTGATCTTTTTCTAGATAATATTGACTTTGGTTTGGGAATAGGAGCTAAAGATTTGATCAGTTTTCTTTGCGGTAAATCGCCTAATCTAGCATGTGAAATCAGCCTTAATAATGCAAAAAATTCACCAATATTCAAAACACGAGCAGTTCTAAAGATTCTGGATAATCTCTTTTTAACTTTCTCGGAAAGGTTAAAATTTTTAAAAAAGCTGTAAACATCTTCTAAGTTTATTAATTTTGTACCTCTTCTCACAATGATATCGTTGTACCATCTCAGATAGGTTTTCGATTCCTCTCTAGATAACTGATCAATTTGTAATGATAATGGAACTTCCAAATCCTCTGGGGTCTCCAGAAAGACATCCTCGATTTCATCTTTGGAAAACTTGTTCACTTCAGATTTTTGTGTTTGATTCTCTTGGTATGGTTCTTGTAGTGTCTCCTCCTGTTGTTCCCCCTTTGGCTCTTGTTGCAGTTCTTGTTGCTGATCGTCGTCCTGCTGCTTTTCATTTTTTTCATTTTGAAATGAGTTGGCAATTGATCTATCAGTTGTTGGAGACCTCTCTTGCTTTATCTCTTGAATGATGTTAATTGGGTCTGATAACGCTGTCTCTCTGGGTTCTGCTTGTGGTGACGGTGTAACACCGAATGACACAGCTGGCGGTGGTAAATTGCTGTTTTCAGAAGTTATTCCAGATAGGTTCAGCCAATCAAACCCTGCTTGATTCATTCTATTCTCTTGTATTTAAATTTAAAGGATATTTAACATAAACAAATGTGCTCGGTATAATGCTCTCTGAATTAGACAATTACCGGGTCCCAAAACTATTTTTCTATTCTATTATTTGATACGTTACTTCAACAATCAGTCCCAGTTATTTTTACAAGTTTACTTTTGTCCAAGAAGTGTTCTTGTCGTTGGTGATGTTATTAGGGTTTTATAAGTCGCTCGCTGATCTCTCCTACTCGATAAAAGCAGATGTGAATTTCAAAAAAGACCGAATATCGTACCTCGGATTTTAAACAAGAAATATAAACATATATACCAGAATAGTTCTAATTTGGTCTAAGAGAACTCCAATATAGTGAACTAGAATGAACAGTATTAAGCTGAAGAAGAGCAATACTAAAACGAACATATCTCAGAAACGCCTGTCTGTCTTCGGCAACGAATCAGAAACCGAAAGCGAAGATGAACAACAACCAGATTCAAAAATCAGTAAGCAAAGAAAATTGAATAAGAAAGACTTGAATGTTTCCAAGGAGATTTTTGCTCAAAGTTTAAAGCTCAAGAAAGAAACTGAAGATATCCAGAAATCGAATCCGAACATTTTTTTATATGATGAAGTCTATGAATCAATGAAGAACGTGAATAAAGAAAAGAAGGTCCAGCAGGAACAGGAAAGGTTGGAGAGAAATCCTAAATATATAGACAAGCTTTTAGAAGCAAAGTCTCTCAAGGAAAAGGACAAACTAAGGCTTCAAGATCTTATAGTTAAAAAACAAAGGGCCTTAGAAGGTGACGAGTTCAACGATAAAGAATCTTTTGTCACTACAGCCTACATAATGCATCAACAGGAAATTACAAAATCAAATGAGATCTCTAAACCTTTGCCAAGTAATAAAGATTCTTTTGCTGTCCTTCGACAAAGGCTTCTGGATCAAGAAGAGGATCATCATGCAAGAGTGATTGAGGCATCACTAAATACAGATTTAGAATCCGCATATACAAGTACAACACAATACCCAGAAATTTCAGAACAAACTTTAGCACAACAAGCTGAAGAAATCAATAGAGACAAAGGATTTGAACAAGTAATAGTAAACGAAAGCGGCGAAGTTATTGATGACAGGCAAATGTTGAATGCAGGACTCAACGTTATAAAATCGAAACCCCCAGTGCATAGTTTATTAAAAAATCAGAGGTACCATAAGGTTGACCACAAAGAGATCCTCCATGATCAGAATATTAGAAGATCAAAAGAAACAAAGTTGATACTAACTCAACTAGAGGAAAGACAAAAGCAGGCTGAGTTGAAGAAAGAGATAGAGCTAAAGAAGAATCAAGCTAGAAGAACTACTGAAGAGCATTTAGTGAGTGCAAAAGAAAGGTATTTACAAAGGAAAAAGGATGCTTCTCTTTCATCTGAGAAGTAGTCATAGTAAATCATCGTAAACATTTAATTATAGTTAAAGTTGTCAGACTGTATATTCTAAGTCAAAAACTTATAAAGGCGTAAACCCATATTTCTTCTATATACTGTTTTCAAAAAATTATCATGCTTCTTATTGTTCACATTTAAAAATAACCAGTCGTAACTTTGATGTCTGCTCCAATCTTACCAACCTTCTTTCTTTGTACTTGAGAGATTCGAGGAATATCTTTGAATAGTTGGTGCAAGTCTCTAGGATCCAAGCTATTTATAAATTCGTGACTGTCATCATAACTTAATGCTTTATTATTCTTCTGTTTGGAATTTCTTCTTATCTTAGTATTTTCGATCTTCGGCTTTGATATTCCCAGTACTTTTTTTTCTAGCATAAGCTCAATGTCAATCTCCTTCTGCGACGTTTCTTCTTTTCTTTCTTTAATTTCTTCTTTGTTAAGCTCTTTCATGAAAGTTTCCCGCTCTTTATTATTTACTTCAATGTTGTAGTTTTTTTCTGAATTCCTGACCTGAGTCTTGTTTTGGGAAATCTGCATTTCCAAAAAAAAATCTAAATATTCTTGAGTAGATCCTCTATCTAAATTATTATGATTTGGCAATCTTGGAAAAACCGAATATTTAGAGAGGTCGATGTGCTTCTCAGTTACAAATTTGCTCTCAGGATTATCCAGTATCTGACCAATATCCAAAGATTCACCGAAAGGAATTGGATTTGGATTTGATGGAGTGATACAATCCATATCCACTTCTTTTCTCAGAACATGATCGATATCGACGGCCGAAAAGAATGCGCATGATTGTGGGATATCGTTAATTCCTAGTTGCTGGCAAAACATTGCTCTCGTCCAAATGTTGCTAATTTGCAAAGCCAGTGCAGCTCTATATTTATCTTCGTTCTTCACTAAATACCTTATTTCATCATGTACTGTGATGCTCAGTCTTGCATTAATTTCAAATTTCTTAATGAGATAATTCATTGAAACACACAGCAGATGTAAATAATCAACACCTGAGGATTGAATGGCCCAATTGATTCTGGAGGGTAAAAACGAATTTGAGCTCAGGTTTTTTTTCATTAAAGCTGATGTAATACCAGCATTCAGAACAGGTGTTCTAGGTTCGTCTTGTTCGGCTATCTTCTCCAGTCGATTAAATAAAATTGATTCAGACCCCCCATACCAAAATTTTCCAAATTTTTTTGATCTCCCTGTTTGGCCTTTCGTTGCATTGTAAAGATTTTGTGCAGTTTCCTTTGCTTGTTGATCGGTTAATTTTGGATTGAACTTCTTTAATAAAGTAGTAGCAAATTTCAAGCCAGCTCCATAAATTCTACCGTAATTAAAGACCTTTGCTTCATTTCTAGAAATTCCTAAAATATTTGCAGTCTTTGAGTGCAAATCTGTGCCTTCGTTTTTTGTGCCTTCCAAAGTCATCCATCCAATAGCGGTACCACCGTGCATATTGAAAACAGAATCACCAACTAATGATGCGATCCATAGTTCTTCGGAATCAACATCAGCACCAACAAACGAATAACCGTCCGGAGCAATAACTTTTGATTTTAATTCTGAACCAATTCTTGTCTTTTTTGCATTTGAAGCAGTTAACCATGTCTTCTCAACGGCCCTTCTGGTAACAGTCCCCATTGTTAAAACTTGTGGTAAGATTATACCGACTTCTTGTTTCCCGTTAGCTCCAGAAGAGTTTTCAGCGTTGTTATAAACAACAAATTGTGACATAATTCTTTCTCTTGCACTCATCCAGTAACTGCAACTCGAATTCATATTTAAAGCCTCTTGAGCTAGAGTTGAAACCGAACTCAAAACGCCCTTTTCAAAATACTGTAAATAACCTTTCGCTAAAACATTCGTAGTCCTTGAGGTTGGGCCATGATCATGTGGTATTTTGAAATGGAGAAAAGTCAAGTCTTCCGTAAGTTTATCAAAATTCGAATCCTTTGTTAAATCAGCCACTGTATAATTTTTAGCTTTGATTTCTTCTGACTTATCGCATGGGACTCTAAAACACCATCCAACAGAATCAGTCCAAATAAGTGGGTAGCCTTCCCAAGATAACCTGAAAATCAACGGAGTTATTCTTGATCTGGTTGTTAAATTTATTTGGGATACTGAGCTTGCAAATAAGTTTTTAAACCATGCAGGATAACCTGGAAATTTTTGCCTTTTGTATGGTTCGCCGCTTTTAGTTAATTTCAACGGAGTGATTGTCCAGTCCAGTTGAGATAACCAAGGATCATTTTCATACATATGAGGTTTATCCTTTAATAATACCGTATCATATGCTAGTTTGTGCAGTTGCTGTTCTATTTTCAATTTCGCCTCTTGATAAATTTTTTCTGCTGTTTCTATGTATGTTTCCCATGATCTGTCAGTTGTTAAAAGACTGGAACCTAAAAATCTTAGTGCTGCAAATGACACTGGATGTGGACAAATCTCTAAAAATTGAGGAAAGACTTTTGTGAATATTTGAAAAGAAGCATCTACATCTGTTGCACAGTAGTTCATCAATTTATCAAAATTCTCAACAATCGTCGACTTATCTTCGCTCGCAAAATAATCTCTGTCGGATTTGTCTAATGTTAAATTGCAATGTAACTTCGCTGCATGACCCAGTGAATTCGGACTACTCACGAAATACCATGGGTCGTCTGCAGCATCAAATTTTTCCAGTGCTTCTTCAAGGTCATCCTTGATGGAGACTTTATCAGACACTTTTTTAACGGGTTCCCCATCATCAGCCGACTCCAACTTTTCTAGTTTATTGTGATGCATCCATGTTGGTCTTTGACGTGAGCACATCCCAGTTACTGAAATATGTAAAGACATTGTATCTAAAAAAAAAGCCTTTGTTTCGTTTATATTGTATTCTTCCAAAATTCTTGCTCGATCATAACCAATATTATGGCCTATAATTAATCTCTCACTGCTCAACGTGTCAAATGGAATCAAATGCTCTGGCGATGTGGATTCACCTGTAAGATAAGGTGATACCCATCCATACCATGCTCTCTCTGATACACAAGTTGCCAAAGTTGAATAGTGTGATATTTTATACAATGTCTCAACATCAAAAACTAATGTATTCTCCAATGGGTAATCTACTTTCATTGGTACTTTACCTGGTTCATATCTATGCCATCCACTTTGAAACAACCATTTATTAGGCGCTTTGGGCAACGTTTTCATTTTTGACAATTTAATGGCGTATGATAAGTAAGGATCTGAAGCAAATAAACCCAGCTTTTGGAAATGCCCATCCAAATCTGAACCTTCCAAATTAGGCAAATCGAAGGAGATGGGTTTTTTTATGTTCGTCTTCTTACCCAAAAGTTCATGACTTACCAAGTATTTCTTCGAAAGCTCTATTAGCTTCTTTTGATCTTTAGATAGCTCTGGATCAATTTCTTCATTTGGAAATATTTGTTTGTGTAGATATTTCGACAAATATTGTATACCAACAGGATTGATTCTTGGCTCCTCCTGACTTAAATTTGAATAAAACCTTTGAAGGTTGGTAACTGTAAACAACGGCTTATTTCGCCCCTTTAGCAAAAGCATTTTTATCTGTTGTGTATTGTAGTAATATATCTGCTAAAACTTTACTATCTATTTCTGGAATAAAGCACTGCTATTTGATTTGATTTTTTATGAATTTAATGTTATCTCATGTATATGATAGAATTCGGTAATATCTCATATCGTCACTTAATTATACGAAAGTATTCAATTTAAATCTGCTGATTTTCTGCTAACATTATCAATGTGTTGTTTTTTTTTGTTTTCTTGTTTTCTTGTGCTTAATACCTTTGATTTCCTTGTTTAACGGGGAAATTGTATGATATATGTCTCAATATATACCAACTGGGGCAGTATTACAGGTATTGTATAATAAACTGTAATGATTCAAAAAAATCTTAGTCTCTTCTGTAATGGTTTTTTCAAATACACATAGAGCTGCTACTCTGCTATTTTAACTTTTAAAGTGGACCATCTGTAGCATCTCGACTAGTCTACGTTGATGCTGAGCATAACACATGTATGTTTTAGCAGTTATGCAGGAGCTGTATAAATTGGCTGCTCGTAATCACCTCCTTGAGAGTAACTTGATTTGTTCACAAAATATTTGAGTTTGTTCAGGAACCTTTAGAATTTGATATACCATTAAACAATTGTAATTGAAAGGATACTCATATAACACAAGAAAATCATTCATAACAAAATGCCAGCTCAACATTCTCTAAGTGATTCACAGGTAAGTGTTCACCATCCAGTGCTAGTCAAATCAAGATTATAAGGACAACTGCTAACATAATTAGGTTATTGATGAGCTCAACAAAATGGAGTCTTTCATCAAAAAAGAAGCCGACGAAAAGGCCAAAGAAATAGAATTAAAGGTATGTGTATTTTTTAACTTCGAACTACAATTAAGTAAAGTTATACAAGTTCTTCGCTAACAGCTGTTCTAGGCTGACGAAGAATACGAGATTGAAAAAGCTAATGTTGTTCGCTCAGAAAGTTCTGCTATTGATACCTTGCACGAACAGAAGCTGAAAAAGGCATCATTAGCTCAACAGATCACAAAGTCAACAATTGCAAATAAGACGAGATTAAAGATTTTGTCAACAAGAGAGCAAGTTTTGAATGAAATTTTTGATTCCGCTGAATCTGAATTAAAGAAAATCAGTAAGAAAAAAGACGTTTACAAGCCAGTTTTACAAGGCCTAATCGAAGAAGGGCTTTTAGCTTTATTAGAAGACACCGTTATAGTTAAGGCGCGTAAGGTTGATATTGAGCTTGTCAAATCCGTCGTTGACGGAGCAGCTAAAGCTTTTGAAGAAACTGCTAAACTTTCTGTGAATATTATTGTTGACGAAGATGAATTTTTATCCGCAGATATTGCTGGGGGGGTTACCATTAGTAATGGTAATAGAAAAATAGTTGTTGACAATACTTTAGAAGAAAGATTAAAACTGTTGTCCGAAGAATCTTTACCAGCAATAAGACTGGAGTTGTTTGGTCCTTCTTTAACCAGAAAATTCTTTGATTAGATATCAAAGGTGGATTCGAGTCGGTTGTAGCTTCGTATATCGTGTGATTGATTTAATTTTTTTCGTATAGAAAGTGTTCAATTTAATAGGA
The DNA here is from genome assembly GCA_030572875.1 of Wickerhamomyces kurtzmanii. Classification (NCBI taxonomy): domain Eukaryota; kingdom Fungi; phylum Ascomycota; class Saccharomycetes; order Phaffomycetales; family Wickerhamomycetaceae; genus Wickerhamomyces; species Wickerhamomyces kurtzmanii. The sequence continues at coordinate 10,684 of JAJMCJ010000184.1, read as the reverse complement.
ATAGAAAAATAAAAATCCTTAAGAAGCGTTGTAATCATTTTGGTCATGATATTTACAGAGAACTTCTTCGAACTATATTAATAGTGCTAATGCTGGAAAAGTAATAAGCCTTATGAAGGCCGGCCTAGTTTGAACTAACTTTATAAAAACACCCGAAGTGCTGTGGTATTCCTCCAGTAGTGAAAAAAAAGAAGTCCTTTTCTTCATCTAAACTCAGTGAACTCAATGTCTTTTTAAGTAAAGATATAATATCTTGAGTTAAGAATGCTTATCCTCATTCAAGTGGAACATGTAATCTCAAAACTTCAGGGCTCATGTACATTTTTGGAATTTTGAAAAAAAATTTACTAGCTCGATTTGATAAAGAAACTATGTACACCCACTAAGTTTTGGCCACATGTGTTCAGGATTAGCAGCTTCATATTATCATATTTATTTATATAGACTCATTTTAAAAGGCATTTATACAAATTAAATTAGATTGATTTTGCGGATAGGAAACTTCAGATTCAGAAAAGAAAAGTATTTAACCAAATATGTTCAGGTTAGCTATACGTTTGCCGTTCTGTGAACAACTGTTTTTTAAGAAAAGCGAACATAAATTACTGGAAATATCCAGTAGAAGGCGGTTCTCTCAAGGTTTTCAATTAAAATCCAAAAAAGGAATTCAAAAATTACCACCTCCACCAGCTTCAAATTTTAACATCATTGGGAATCCAGAATCAACATTCAAACCAATCACGCCGAACGATGCATTCGTAAGCTGTACTATATTTGATATTAATGCGAACGTCGTAGCTGTTTCACAGCATTTTCCAAAGATGAAATTTCTAGAGGAGCATGGGCTCTATCCTCGCGATTTACGAAAAATTGATACATCGGGGATTGATATAATTCCCTCTATTGTCGTTAGAGATAATTGTATACTAGTTAATTTACTGCATATAAAGGCATTGGTGGAGGCTAATAAAGTTATGATTTTTGATACTAGTGATCCATCTGCTGCTTCAAGATTAGGATTATTCATGTACGATTTAGAGGCAAAACTAAAAACTACCAGTGCAGGATGGACCCAACAATATGAGCATAGAGCATTGGAATCAATTTTGATTAATGTCATGTCTTGTCTCGAAACTGAGTTAAATCATCATCTTGATGTTTGTGGCTCGATTTTAGCTGAGTTAGAAGACCAGATCGATAGAGATAAATTAAGAGACTTACTGATTAAATCCAAATCATTGACGGCATTCTACCAAAAAGCCTCGTTGATTAGAGATGTATTAGATGAACTATTAGATAATGATGAAGACTTAGCTGGGATGTATTTAACTGATAAGCAAGATTTATTAGAAGCTAAAAAACCAGGTACACCAATTCCAGAAGCAAGAACAGACTACGGAGAAGTGGAAATGTTGCTGGAGGCATATTACAAACAGTGTGATGAGTTTGTACAGCAGGCAGAATCATTAATCACAGACATTAAATCAACTGAGGAAATAGTCAATATTATTCTTGATGCCAACAGAAATGCCTTAATGTTATTCGAACTAAAGATAACTATTTTTACGTTAGGATTTACTGTTGCTACCTTATTACCAGCTTTCTATGGAATGAACTTGAAAAATTTCATCGAAGAATCAGTTTACGGCTTTAGCATGATTGTAGGATTATCTATAGTTACAGGCGTTTTCTTAACAATGCTAAACTTCAGAACTTTGAGATCGGTTCAAAAAATTACAATGATGATTCCAGGAACAAGTGCAAGAGACCACCATATGGTAAGTACTGCTTATCTAAAAGGGGTGACTGCAAAAAAACAAAATGTATTTTTGAACAAGTTGTTTGGTGCTAAGCATAGGTCTAATAATGACCCAAAAAAACGAGACATGATTTGGAGATGGTTGGTCGATGAAGAACAAAAGAAGAAGTGATCGCCTTCTATATTTATTGAATTATTTATTGTATATAGAAGAATCTAATGAATTATGATATTTATATTGTAGAGTAAATGAGAATTGTCAAATTATCATTTTAGGATATCCGGCTTGCTAAACAAATACACCACCGGAATTGATCTTACTTTCATGAAGAAACATCTTAAGCGCGCGTAATAAATCTTTACTTTTAAATTGAATCTTCAACAAAAAAATCAAATCAGTTCAAATTCTGGCATAGAGCATTTCAGTAGCATAGCATTTAAATTAATATTAATCGAGTTCAAAAGCACTTAGTTCCCCAAACTTGATCGGCCGAACACGCATCATTCGTTACTGACTTACATTTGTTTCAAGTGAAAATCATATTTCAAACTGATTGAAAGTGACAAGAAAGAAGGATAAATTGAATAGGAAAAATTCAAGGGCTTTACACAATTGATGAACTACAGAAAAGTAAAATGAACTTAGAGAATATCGGTTCTGCTGCAAGAGCTGCTGCTGCTGCTTCCACTCCTAATGTCAAAGGAGGTGTATTTTTGGACTCGTTCGATGCAAGAATCATTCAATATCATTACGGTATAATAAAACTTGAAAAGCTGCTCAGGCTACTGAGAGATTTAAGAACGAAAATATCACAGAACTCAAATATGGTACCTTTAATCAATTTTTTAACGGTCTTATCAGGACCATTGTTTAATATAAATGATACACTAAACAAAAAAATAGAACACATATCAAATTACACTTTTGTCAAAGAGACAAATATTATACCACCGATTAGTACTGCTGCAATAAATTTTGATTTTGAGGATACCGAAATTATCAGCCTGGGTTCTGACAGATGTTTAAATGCAGGTAACAACCACAAATTATTAAACAGCTATATTCAAATATGTGAAAATGCTTTAAACATATACTCGAGAAGATTATATCAATCAAACATTGAGAGAAACGCAAGCAGACCAGGACTCAATGGTAAGCCAATACCAATTGATGTTGATAGTTTTAGAAATATTCTAGAACCACTAGAGCTTTCATGTGTGACTGAACTATTTGTCATATTGGACAATAGCGGAACAGAAAACAGTGACAAGTTTTTGCTTGATCTTACTTTAAAAATTTTTCCAATTATTTTAGAGTCAGTGAGTAGTTCTTTGAAAACCATAAAAGATTATATAAGTCAGCTCCAAAAGTTCAAGTTGAGACCTACAGAATTGAATTTAAAGAAATTGCCTTACTGGAGTTATACAATTCACAGAATAGCCGCATCATTTATCAAGTTGGCAGATTGCTACATGGTATTACGCAAAGTCGGTAGACTTGTTTATTTATCTAATCAATCCCAATTGCATAATCCAAAATTATTGCACGCAAGTAATAATATCTTAGAGTTCAAGCAACTGCTAAACATATGTGATGAATTTCTCAACTGCCCAAAAAAAAATAACTTGATCATTTTGTCAATAGTTAGGTTATCACGCCAAGGCTCATGTTCTCCAGTCAAATCCAGTATTATTTTGGAGTTATACAACAGTTTGTCACAGAATTTTTTGATGCTGACCAAGCTTTCAAATAATTTGAACAACTTGCAGATTAGTTGGAAATCTTCTGAGCTTAATTTAAGAAATAAGATAAGCCCAAGTCTCTCCAGTGATATGAGAGATAAACTGAGGTCTGAAGAGATTGCTGATAGAAATAAATCAAAGCTAGAAGAGGAGCTAAGAAGAAAGTCACATACCAAAAAATTAGAAGGATCATTTAATCCAGGAAGAGATAAATTATCACAGGAACAGTTAGCAAAGTTGCAAAAAGAAAGAGAAAAACAAGCCTTAGATGGTAAAACTATAAAGGACAAACTGGAAAAAGACAAGCTTGCCGAAAAGGAATTAAAGGCCAAAAGCAAATTCGAAAGTAGAGAAAAGAAGCTAAGAGAGTTGCTTAATAAAGAAAAAGAAGATAATTCACCAAAATCTTCTTCTCCATCTTCACCGAATGTTTCAAGACAATCATCAATATCAAGATCTTCGAGATCAAGATCAAACAGTAATTCATCTGTTAGTTCGAACTCTTCATTCCATTCTACAGCCAGCAATACCTGGTCAGTTGCATCACCGTCTCTTTCACGTCAGAACTCTTTGAATTCAAGATCATCCACTGCATCACCGAATTTAAGTCGTGCATCATCCTTGCAAAGAAGACCAGCGTCTATTTATATTTCAAGCCCTGTATTCAATGGTGCTGCGGCAAATCAAAGAAGATCGTCAATATCATCAGAAACAACAAACTTGCCTTTAAGACCTCAAACTTCGACACCGGTCTTAAGTCGTCGCCGTTCACAGTCCTTGCAATCTATAGATCCTCCAAATTCCAACAAAAATACAGCCCTAGCTGCTGCTGCTGCTGCTGGTGCAGCAGCATTAAGAAATGAAAGAACTTCATCACTACAAAGTCATAATCAACTGGCACAGTTAAGACTACAAAATACGCTGAAGAATATTGGATCAATTCAAATAACTCCTGAAAGACAGGTCAATGGTTCCGTTTCATCGAAAAACTCATCAGCTTCAAGTTCGAGAAATCCGTCCCCACAAAGAATTTCTCAAGCATCAAAAACAACTCCTACACCATCACCGGTGGTAAATAGAAGACCAAGGAAAAACTCAGATCTACCAAACATTACCGAATTAGAAACTAAAGACTCAATTACAAGTTCAACTGAGACTTCGATACCTGCTTTACAATTTTCTCGTGAAAAGAAACTTTTCTCCCCATTGAAGTCTGCTTTCAAGAGCCCTTTGAAAACTAAAACACTTTTGAAAAGAGATCAAATAGTAAATAGCCTCCCAGAGTTGACATCAGATGAGGCGACATCCGTTGAATCTTCCACTTCATTAAATGAACCTACAAAAAGTGGAATTTCAATCGACAGCGTTGAAACTCTTCGTTTTGAGGAAGAACCGGTGCCTATTAAGAAGTGTGTTCGGTTCACTGGCGTTCCAGATGAAGTCGAAGAGATTAAAAAAGTGACAACAAAAAATAGACAAAGTTGGATCAGGTCTCCTCCAAGATTGGCTGCCTCATTTGTCAAATCACAGTCAGCGTTGACAACCGCCATTGAGGCAGGTATGCAAGATTCCAGAAAAAAGCAACTTGGAATTTTGGCACAGCAGGAAAGAATCGCGTTTCAGAAAAAAGGAGAGATTGATGCTTCGGGCAAAATTATCTATAGCGTTTCTAATCCTAACAAAGTTTCAATGATGAGCGCAGTTACAGGACAAAACGTGTTATCGAAATCTGCTTCGAGTGGGAAACTGTCATCAAGATTGAAGGATCGTTTCAGGGGTGTCTAAGCAAAATATATCGTCCAGACTTATTAATCATAGAGGTGTTATACTACTTATCGTAACGTTTTATATAAAATGTAAAGTGAAAAACTCATTTGGTGTACGGTTGTTTGTTGTATTTGATATAAAAAAATATTGTATAACCTGCGGCGCGTGCAGATTTTTTAAATTTTTTCAGAGAAAAGTATCACTACAAAACGGAGAAAGACAGATATTTAGCGAAGATTGTGAAGTTTATAAACATCTATTTTCACTAAAATCTTGGGGTGATACTATTTCTGTTCTTGTATTTGCACTCTTTTAAATTCACTCTTTGGCTTTTGTATTTTTTCTGACTTTCAAATAGCTTGAGCTCCAAGAAAAAAAATTTTATACCCATTCTCTAGATAAAGATGTCAGACCTAGGTTTATCGAAAAAGAGAAAGACTTTTATCAACAAAGATGATGGTAACAAGGAGACACCAAATAAAAGAAGAAAACAAATAAGCATCACACCAAAAAGCACGAACCCTATCGGAAAAGGTGGTATTGCAGAATACTTTCACAAGATAACTACATCATTATTTGTTTCATTAGCGCCGATTTATATAAATAATCCAATCAGCGGTATTCAGTCGCAACATTTGGATCCTTTGATTATGAAGTATTTTGCGCCTGCAAACGGTGTGGTGCTAGCCTATAACAATGTGAGGTTATCCGGTGAGCACGTCTCAGCAGAAGAAGGAAAAGAAATCGCTTTTGCAAAAATCGCACACAGTTCTCCATTCGCATTCATGTGGATTTCGGTGGATTTTCTGCTTTGGAAACCCTCAATTGGTGATTTAGTTGAAGGTTGGTGTTACATGCAATCACCTTCGCATATTGGTCTATTGATTCATGATACATTCAACGCTAGTATTAAGAAAAATAACATTCCATCAAACTGGACTTTTGTTCCGAACCAGGTCGATGAAGTTGAACAATATGATGAAGTCGCTCAAGAGAATGAAGAAGACAAATCAAAATTCCGTTCCCTAGGATATTGGGTCGATGAGAATGAAGTCCCAATCGATGGAAAGTTACAATTTGTTATTAAATCTATACATACAGCAGGCAAGGTTGTCTCAGTCGAAGGATCACTAATCAAACCCGGTAGTGAAGCTGAAAATTTGCCAGTCGTTCTCACAAATAAGATCGTACTCACCGATCAAGTGACTTCTTCAACTATTGTTCCAGAAGAAGTTAAAGACGATCTTCCAGCGTACGAAGATAACATATCCGAAGATGAAAACGAAGTTGTTGCTGAAGGATCATCAAGTGAAGATGAAAATTCAGATTAAATATTAGAGTCCTTTATTTGATTGTTTAATTATTTTGCATTTATTATCTTTTTGTAACATCTTGCATCCAAATAGAACCATAATGCTTGAAACATTTACTTATCTTCATACTTTCATGATATATATATATATTTATTTATGGTCTAAGACCAAGCTAGGAAATCAGTATAATATATCACGTGATTTAGGATTTGTTTTGTTTTTGACTATTTTTATATTATAATTATATCGCGAATATATTGTAAACAAAACATAGGCTGGTTCAAAGATTTCGTAATTGTAGTTTTCGTTCAAATAAAACCATACCAGCGATATTTTTATGATGCACATATAATGTCAGTACCAGATATAAGATCAACGACATTACTAACAGAGCACTTGGGGTTTCCGCCTCTTGCATTGATTGATGATATCATTAATGCCGTCAATGAAATTATGTATAAATGTACACAAGCAATGGAAACATACTTAAAGGATAAAGAGACTAAAAGAATCCAAGAGATAGACAAAAACAGAAGCAATGATGACGATGTAGTCATGGCTAACGAAACGATCGCAGGCAAACTCCCAGATAATGAAATTGAAATGGGTACTGCAAAATTGGAAACACTACTAGAGAGCACGGTTGATAAAAACTTTGATAAGTTTGAATTATACACTTTGAGAAATATACTTAACATACCAACCGATTTGACGAATGAAGGATGGCTAAGGTTGAAGCACCATAAAGGGGTTGATTTTTCGCAAACTTCTAACGTTGAATCAGTCGAGTTAGACACTCAAATTTTAGAACTTCGAAATGAGATAAGTTTTCAGTTGCATTTAAGAAAAGTGTTGAAATTGCAGTTCGTTAAAGCTAAAAAGATAACAAAATTATTCAAAATATATAGAGATACTTTGAATTTCTTGAATTTGAACGAAAATGAAAAACTGACGCCCGAAACACTGATCGCAATAAAAGCATTGTCACCATTAGATGAAACTTTGTACTATTTGATATCGCAAACCAAGGAGCTATTCAACGAAGTTCAACAGCTGAAGTCCAAATTTGAAAACCCAGAATTTCGAGATGATATAATCAATTTCAAACCGTCCGATAGAGAAAAGTATGTTGACATGAAGTCATTAAAATTGTTAGAGAGCCTAGGAATTTTGAACAATAACGAAAAAATAGAGAGACTTATGGCTGATGAAAATATGAAGACAAATAAGGAGATTGAAAACCTCAAACACATAACGAATAGCTTTGAAAATCGTTAGACATGACATTGACACTGACATTCCTCATTTTGAGAGCAAACACAATAGTCTGTAAATTACGTATATTTACAACTATGAATTGAGAAGAAAATTCCAATCATAAGTATATACCATTTTTCTTTCACGGTATATTTCGGAGTTCATAAACTGTATTATTATTAAATTAATTTGACTGAAATTTGTTTGTAGTTTTTTCAAACCATACTCGTCATAATAGTATTATTACCGAAACCGGAAACTAAATTCCGTTTAACAGCCCTTAAAAATCAACAACTAATTTTGGTTCAAACTGAAACAAAGTAAAAACCTTACAACTATTAAGAGATCGAAAGTATAGCAATAATGGCAGGACATCATGGTATTCATCGTAGGTGTTTTTCCAGAATTTTAAAATGTAGAATTCAGAAGAAGAAATAAGAACTAATCAACAAAACAGCTCTTAAGGAAGATAAAGCATTCCAAAAATTTAATTGTAAGTTGGGGTCAAGACTTATACATATATATACAAATACTGTTTTCTAACTATTATGTTAAAGATTTAAGAGAGAACTATGGTCTTTTCTTCAAATATACAAAAAAGAACAGCGGCCCAGTTTTTATTTTTGCTGTCGCAATTCCGATTGCTTTAGGCTACGTTAGTTTTAGATATCGAGCAAGTATAACAGAAGTATGTTATCGAAACAACACTAACATTTTCCAGAACTCGTTCTCATTTATATCTGAGAGAAGAAAGCAACCGCTATGGGAAGAGTATAAGCCACGTGTTTGAACGTCGAGCTTTTGCCCTATATTTATTCTATTTATTTATTTATTGATTTATTTATTATCCTATTATTTTATTTATTATATCATATACGTTCTCAAATTTTTTCAGTTTAGATATTCATTATATGTTTTGCCTTGGTAAAGTATATGTAATTTATTTTCAACTTGTGGCTATACTAAAGGAGATCAGTGCAGAATTGCAATACGAGTATGTTCGTACGATTTTCAACTGTAATTAAGTATATTTATTTAATGAACTCTGTGAAGAAATTCATATAAGTAGGTTCAAAAAATCTTTTGGACTCAGGGTAAAAAATGAAACTAAAAGTATTAGTATACAAAAAAAGATATAATATAAAAAAACCGGCCATAACAAACCATATTCCCACAAGTAAAAAGATAAAAAAAAATAAAAAGAAGGTCAATGAGATACAATTAGAGTAAATGTCTCCAGGAACCCCAATCAAAATCAGTTCGTCAGAAGGCAAAATTGACAAGTTGAGTTTTCGAGCGTGTACAACGCACAACAACAGCATTGACCCAAGATACAAATATGAGATACTCCCCTCAGATAGATAACCAAATCCTCAAGATTTGTTGTTCATGTTGATTTTGAACTCCAGCATACCCGATTTCATATTTTTCAGCGATGGCGATTTGGCAGTGAATGAATTATTTAAAATAATTGGACTATTATTAACAGAATTATTAGAGTAATTGACTTTTGAAAGCGACGAGCTTCTTGATTTTCTGGTGGTTCCGTTGGAATTCATTGTGAAGTTCATTGAAGATTGATCATGAAAATTATGGGGTGATGTTAACGAATCGTATAATGACGTTGAGACAGAAGTCTCTATCTTAAAGTTTGACGGTGTTGAAGTCAGCGGACTTTGCAATGATGATTCCGAATTTGTTGGCGATGTATTATCAGATGGGGAATACACTGTAAATCCACTATTCATTGAATCATTGATCGCGGGAGGTCGTGAAAATCCTGGAAATTTACTTTTTTTGGAAGCTGGAGTGACTGGAGTCAGTGATTTTTGTTTAATGGGTGTATTACCACTTACAGATCTTGTTTTAAGTCTATCACTCCCAGCTTCAAAAACGAATTCGTAGTTTTTGGCCACATTGAGTTTCAAACCGTTCTTTTTAAAAGTCGTTGATGATGCAGTGTTTTTAGATGAATTATCGCAATTATTGATAAAACCACCAGAAAAATCCAAAGTAGACGAACACTCACTAAATGACAACGCTCTTTTAGGCTCTAATCTAAAATTGCTTGAGCTTACCGAACTTGTTTGCAGAAAACTTTTTGATTTCTTTATTTTTGTAGGCGAGGCTGTAACTTTTTTTGAGGAAGCTTTCTTCGGTAACCTGATGATTTGCTCAACTGGAGGGCCCTTATTATAAGTGTCTATAAAATTGTTTTTCACAACAGATATTTTAGATGTTGGTGGTGTGGGAGGAAGTATAAGTTGGCCGTATTGATGATAATTAGGCTGTTGTTTAGTATTAGGCTGAATCGTCATATTTTGACGAGTGCCTGTATGGGGTAGTACATGTGACAACGAACTCTGTTGTTGAAGATGTGATAATGGCATGTTAGGGTTATTGAACAATACTTGATTTTGTATTTGTTGGCGTAGTTGATTTGGAGCAGGTACTGGTATATGTTGTTGCGGAAGTATGATCGTTGATTGCTGATACTGCGGATGTGGTTGTATATTCAATTGTTGATGGTGGAGATGTTGTTGCTGCTGTTGCTGATATTGCTGTTGCTGTTGTTGGTGGTGTTGTTGTTGTTGCTGCTGCTGCTGTTGTTGTTGCTGCTGCTGCTGTTGTTGTTGTTGTTGCTGCTGCTGCTGTTGTTGTTGTTGTTGTTGCTGCTGCTGTTGTTGCTGCTGTTGATGTTGTTGCTGTTGATGTTGTTGCTGTTGATGCTGTTGCTGTTGCTGTTGCTGTTGATGCTGTTGCTGTTGCTGTTGCTGTTGCTGTTGCTGTTGCTGTTGCTGTTGCTGTTGCTGTTGCTGTTGCTGTTGCTGTTGCTGTTGCTGTT
>JAJMCJ010000183.1:0-18763 GCA_030572875.1 Wickerhamomyces kurtzmanii | reverse complement strand
ACAACAACAACAACAACAACAACAACAACAACAACAACAACAACAACAACAACAATTACCACATCCACATCCGCAACACCAGCCTCAACAGCAACATCAACAATATTCATTACCGGAAGATGTTAATGAAGATTTCATCGTAACTAACGAAAATCCAATTAGTTACAAATTTCCAGCTCCTTTACCTCTTCCACACCAACAAATAATCAACAGTGTTCCGGTTGCCTACTTGCAAAAGATCTCTAAATTTGTTAACAGTAATAATGAAACTTCCAATTTCCTGAATTACGATTTTTCAAATATTCAACAAGATGAATTTCTACAATCTCAAGAAAAAGACCAACCACCATCTGATATATCGCCCATCTTACAGCAATATGAAGCTCGAGAAAGCGATGCTTCTGCTGATCTGAAGTTATCAAGTGATTCTACCACTGGCAGTTTGACTAAATCAGATGCTCAGCACAATGGGACGAATCCTCTTGTGAAAACAACAAAACAGTCGTACCATCATAATCAACATCATAATCATGTCCAACTAAACTCTCCAGAATCTGAATTCACATTACCTCTTGCCGAAACTCCATCTCCAATATTACCATCTCAAGCATTTTTTGATTCTGCCAACGAAGAAAAAACACCCAGAAAGGAACTTTCATGGAAACCAATTGTCGTTAGTGAAAAAAATGACGATATTGAAAAGATCATTACAACACAATGCAAGAGAAAAAATACTGAAAAAGTTTCAACATTGCCCCCAGGTCAGATAGATTTGTTTATTATTGGACCAACAGAAGAAAAAAAATACATTTGCAATTTTAAAGATTGTGGTAAAGTTTTCACAAGAAGATACAATATAAGAAGTCATGTCCAAACCCATTTAAGTGATCGTCCGTATCAATGTACTTTTGAAAGTTGTATGAAATCATTTGTCAGACAACATGATTTACATAGACACGAGAAAATACATCAAGAATTCATTCATACCTGTCCATGCGGTAAGAAGTTCGCAAGACAAGATGCGCTTTACCGTCATAGAATAAGGATGATTTGTTCGGGAGGTATTTCCATCAATGGAATAACCAAAAAAAAATCAGGTAAGAAGAGAGGTAGACCACGGAAACAATCAGCTTTGAGAAAATTAGAAGATGAACTTAATAACGAAAAGGAGACTAAAAAAGTCAAAAACGAAGACCATGAAGATGACGACTACGAAGACTATGATGGCATTGATTACGATGATAACGATGAAGATAATCAAGCTATATTAGAGGCAGATGGTTTACTTAATTTTAACGATAATAACGATCTCATTGAAGATTTAGAATTTGAGTTTGGAAATAGCAATTTCAATAGGCTTTAGAATATAGTCGTTATTTATCTGTATCATCGTTTCCTTGATCAAAAATTTTCTTTATTTGCTGTCTTTTCAATTATTCGGTGTACTTACTTTGCTTCTGGTTTTTGTATTATTATTTATAGGTAAAGGAGATTGGTTTTTTTTATAAAGGTTATCAGTCCCTACTTTTTATACTCTTTATATATTTATTTTTTGTTTCTAATTATATTTGTTATATTATGTTCTACTTATACTGTTTTTTAATTACTTTTTCTAAAAGCTTATATATTTGTTAATGGACTGTTTAATTTTATTAATTATTACTATAGTTGTATTTCAAAATCACCCTTCCTGAAACATAAATATTATAATATATGTTATTGCCTATTATGGTAATTTTTTTTTCAGGTTATATGAGTAAGTTCATTGCTAAAATACCATATACAGAGAGGTAAAGTCATTATTTATTGGAAATCTACAATAATTTGGAACCAAGTATGATGAATTTGGTTACTATTGTTTGATTTCTTTGGTGATCTATATAAATATAAGATTAGGTCCGTTCTTTTTTGATAAAGTTGCCGAGTTCTATTTCCAACTAGTAGTTATTGTGGGGTATTCGAAACACTATATAATAGGACAATAGTATTCTTTGAAGAACTGGAATCTGTTCAAGAAATAAATTATCAGGAAATGAGACCCGTTGTTGATACACAAGATGATACTGGAGATGTGAGAAGTCATTTTAACATCAGTGGTTTAGAATCATATCTATCACTACCTTCTAAGCCAGAGGGAACGACTTTAGGACCTAATATTAATTGGGTTCCGCTGACACCTCCGTTATCAGTCAAGCAGTTTCAATTTGGACAATCCAATCCAACATATCTTTTAACTGATTGTAATGGAAAAATGTCAGTCCTAAGGAAGAAACCAACGTCGAATAAAAAACTGATATCGAAGACTGCACATGCTATTGAAAGGGAATTCTTTATGTTAGCATCAATAATGAACTGCAACCTGGGCAAAAACATCTCAGATCAAGTTCCAATCGCTGAGGTTTACTTGTTATGCGAGGATGAGCATTACATTGATTCAGTTTTCTACGTATGTGTGATGTAGATATTTCGTTTGATACGCTAACATGTTACAGATCATGCAATTCGTGAAAGGCAGAATTTTTCATGATCCTTCAATGTCAAGTTTACCTGAGAGTGAAAAACCCAGATAGTGAGTAGCCTGTTGTTTATTCAACGAAAAGCGAACATATTTATTAATAAAATCTTTAGTTGGGACTCTGTCATAAAGACGTTATCGGCAATTCATTCGATTCCACCAGATGAGCTGTTCAATAATTTGCCTGAAACTCATTTTAGAAATATGTCAGCTTCATCAGCTTTGAAAACATCCTTTTTTACTAGGCAGGTTAAAACATTGACAAAGATCGAGGAATTACAACATCAAAACGTCAAGCCAATACCACATTTCGAAGAAATCTCAGAATGGTTAGTCCATAATGCACCAAATGATCCCAAAATTCAGACTTTAGTTCATGGGGACTTCAAAATTGATAATTTGATTTTCCATCCTACTAAACCAGAGGTGATTGCGGTTTTAGATTGGGAGCTGTGTACTTCGGGGCATCCCTTATTTGATTTATCTAACGTGTTGCAGCCATGGTGTTTCACTAACGAACTGAATAAATATTTCTCGAGGTTTCCAATCTCTAGAAATGATAGGTTTGTTGAGATGATCTTGAAAAGATATTATTTAATTAATAAAACCTGGGGAAATCCATTACCTATTTGGAAAGTTGGTGTAGTATTTGGATTATTTAGAGTTGCTGTGATTTCCCAAGGTGTTGCTTCAAGATTCGAAAAAGGTGTTGCATCCAGTAGTGAGGCTAGTCAAATTGCCAAGTTATATCCACTAGTTTCAAATTTCGCGTGGGAAATTATTAGTAGGCATGATAAACTATAATAAAATGATTATATGTGGGTATTGTGGACTTTTGTCCAAGCAGCTATATGATGACGACAGAATCTGTCGCAAACAACGACGGCGACGACAAAGGCGACGACAACGTCCTAAAAATGCAATAAATTACAGACTGGATATCTTGACAGCTAAAAACATAATTTGTAATTGAATACCAATAAATATATATGCCTTATAATTAATAATAATTCTAATAAGAAATTCGTAATTAAATTTATATATTAGTATAGAAAACTGAATTTAGAGAGAAATTACTAGGTGAAATCGGATGAGTTTTTTTTTGTTTTCACTTGTGCTAGTAAAAACAAAAAAGGAGTAATTCAACCCTTTGAAAGCAAGATATCTATGTAGGATTAGAATTGTATAAGGAAAATAAAAAGTTCATATGAAGTAATCATTATTGTTTGATAAGAAGCAAGTCAGCTGACAATACCGGAACTTATATATTTATATTTCCGGTTTTTATTTCAAATTTTGAAATCTTGTTTTTTATTAGTAGTTAAAGAAATAACGGCAATCAATGACAGTTAATATACCCAAAAATTGTTCTGATATGTATGTATATAATTGTCTGTGTTAAATTGAATTTATTTAAACTAATGTTTGCTTATAGACCAATTTCATGGTCAAAGAATGGGTTTATTGCTTATTCAGATCATCAAGCAGAGTCAAACCTATCGATAACAAAACTTGAATCTCTAACTGGTTCAACTTGGACCCTATCATTATCTAGATCTCTCGCAATTAAGCCTTCTTTATTTACAATAGGAGTACCTCTGCCAAAGATAACGAACGTTCAATGGTCAAATTCAGGCTCTGAATTAGCTGTCTCAGATGCAACTGGAAATTTAACGATCATAGGAACTGGCATTCAAAAGAAAAATTCGGTGTATCAATTGTCTTCGTTTGATGATTCTGAGATTATATATCAGGATGATATAACTGACATGAGCAATAATATTCAAGCTGTCAGAAATTATTCCAATTCCAATTCAAAGTATAGTTATGATGACTCAACAACGAAATTAATCTGTTTTAAGTGGTTGAATTTGGACAAGCCAATAATATCGAACTCTTCAGCTGTTAGAATTGAAACATCAGAAGATAGCATGGTGTCATCTGGTGCAGCAGCTCCCTTAGCAGCAGCTTCAGAAGATGCATCAGGTTACGCTTATAGCTATGCCGTTCATCAATACAAAAGCTATGGTGCCATGCATCCAGTACAATCAAAAAATGCATGTATTGGCCTAAGAAGAAATGGTGAGTTGGTAGTTTGGTACCAAGTTGAAAATGGTTTAGAGTTTAAAAGAACTTCAGTTTTTTTGGAAAATAATAATAGCAGTAATTTGTTATGGATCGAAAATGCTAGTTTTGGTTTTTTGAGAGATGGAAAGATTTACATATGTGTTTTTTGTCCAATAATAAATACAATCAAGATATTTTCAGCAAAAATTGAATGGAATGGTCTAAAAGATCCAAAAATTGTTGTTGATAAACTATTAATTGAGAATCTAACAAATAAATATAACAGTTTCGAGAGACTAGTTGATATAGAGTTAATCTCCCCAAATTTTGCATTGGATACTGAATTAGAAGTGTATCTTATTTTCAAAACATTAAATGGAAATTTAATTAAAAAGTTTGAAATACTCGATGATGTAAATTTACATCCATCATTCTATAGTTTCGACAGAAAATCAAATGGTTCAACAACGTACAAGATGCTGTCATTAGTAGATATTCTAAAGACTGAATTTGAGATAATATCAATGGGATCGAAGAATTTTGATAATTATATTTATATAATATATGAAAATGGTGACATTGATATAAGAAATCGAAGAAACTTCAAAAAGATCAACGTGAAACCAGCTGAACCCATTCCGTCAACCATATCAACATTATTCGATGCTGGTTTTGAATTTTCCAAACTAGATTACATGCCCGAGTTTTTGTCGATAAGTCCAAATATTTCAGGGTTCGCATCATTTAATCCAAATTTAAAAAGACTAGAATATCACTCAATTTCCAGACCAGGTAAATTTCTCGAAAAAGGTGAACTTTTAACGTTATCTGCGGCATTTGGATATAAATACTCATCGTCATGCTTTGCAAATTTATCTAGTGATGATTTAATAATAACAATTCAGCAAGAGATACTAAAAGCCAGAATAAATAATTCAAATGAGCAATCTGAAGTACTTATAACCTCTATATTACAGGAGAGCCATCGCGCAATAAACTTTTCATTAGATCATTCAAAAGATCAAATTGATCGATTACTAGCAAATCCGCCTTTTCAGAGATTGACATCACTACAATTGTCAATAGGAAAACTCAGCACGAACCCTAAAATATCCCAAATCAGTCTGATGCTATTAAACTTGAGACTATGTGGATTTAGTATAATGTTAACTATTCGATCCTTGTTACATCACCAACAACGAGTTTTAAAGAAAGGTACAGGGGAGAGTGTTTACGATTCTGTTTGGAGAGGCGAGAATATTTTATCGTGTTTGGGTACTGTCAAATGGGTAATCGATTTCATAGATTATTTAAAGAAAGATTTGATTGATGTTTTAAGTTTGGTCAAGCCAGCAGAAGATTCGATAGCTATTCCAATGTTAGTTTCCAAGATTCCAAGATATTTGTTGCTGTACTGTATTAATGGTATTAGAAAAATAGAATCTTTCTTATACAAGACAAATTCAACAAATGTAACGAATCAGCAAATCAATGATGTAAATAAAACTGTTTTAAACAGATTTTTATCTATCAATTCAGGAAGCAGATCAAGGAATCTTGAAAGTTTTGAAAATTTCCTAGACGAAATTGAAACTTTCACACAATTCAGCAATAACAATATAAAGAATTACTCAAATTTACTAAATGAACAAAATTTCATACTTAAAGGAGATTCTTCGAACATCGAGAAAACTGAGTTTTTGCAAATTTTCAAAATCAAGATTTATGATTTATTGGGTGATAATTTGAGTGATTTGTATTTCAGGGACACGGATTGGCTAAAACTGTCAAATCTACAGCAGTTTGTGAGTATACCGAGCAAAATAATTGTCGATGAATCAGAGCGAAACAAAAGCCTTTTGCTTAACTACAGCGGAAGTTACCTGATAGATGATATTAGAAAGATTGTAATAAATGCGAAACCGTCAGCTTCAGCATATAGAAGAATTAGAAAATGCGTTCGGTGCTGTTCCATATCTTCGGTTGAGGAAGAGAACTTTTTAAATATTAATCTACAAAACTCTGCAACCACAAATCATTGGTCTGTTGCGTTTCAGAGAAACTGTCTTTGTGGGAGTTCATGGGTTATTGTTGAATTAGAATAGGGGGTAATGTACTGTAGAGTATAAAGTGTATAGATAAGATAACCAATTCCAAGTTACCTCGTTACTTGTATTGAACTCTTGACGTGGAATCTTGAAGTATACACAGAATCCAATATCGAAAGACAAAACTCTTGAAGTACTCGTATTACTCATTGGTGGGTAGTTAGGCAAGTAATGTATTCAGTGAAACGCAACGGTGATCAACTGGCTGTTCCTACGCATTCGAAACAAAAACGTAGTTTTACATTCATGGAGTAAGGACACAGCAGACTAATACATATCCAGATACAAACTACTTTGTTAATATTGTTTCATAACTGTTACAAAAAATATTCAATTTTGAAAACTCGTATGAACTGATTCTTGGTCGTTAACTCTGTTTTTTTTTCAACGCACGTCTGAGCTTATTTACTTGACTAGATTTGATTGAAAAAACAGATTTTCAAAGATTTCACCCAACTAATAGGTATTTGAGCTACTAATTTGAGTCACAGCCAATATTAACAATGGGATCTGAGTCTATTATAGATTAATGGGACTCTAACTGGAAAAAATCTCTTAAAAAAAAACGACAAGGATTCGACTAGGATTTTCTTTATGCACCAGAACAAGCATCAACATACATATCAAAAAAATCAAGTTTTTGATGTTGAAAAAAACGACCTTTAACTGATTTCTTTCTAATTCTTTGTATTTGTTGTTTAATTATCTGTAAATCATGATGCCTAAAACCTTATATACATCTTCTCAAGACAGTGTTTCAATCCATTCAAATCTCCCTTCTGCAAACAGGCTGTCACGAGTCTCAACGAGGGACTCATTATCGTCAAACGTTTTGGATGCCGTGAGATACACCGTTTTTCTGAAATTAACTCCAAACGAGATCCAGCTGATCAGAGCATCTTGGAAACAAATGATAGATGAAGGTAATGAATCTGCAACCACTTCATCGTTTGCAACCTCTATATTTTGTACCCAATTCTACGATAACCTTTTATCCATGGACCCAAACCTGGAGAAAATGTTTCCGTCGATTCGTCATCAGGCTATTTCGTTTGCTGGGGTGCTATCGTGTGCTATTCTGACATTGGAAAATTTAGAGAATTTAGATGGGTACTTAGCGAATTTAGGTAAAAGACATGCCAGAATTCTATGTATCGATCCACCTCATTTTGAGCTTATGGGTACCGCATTTCTGAAGACTCTGAAAGACAGGTTTCAATCGAATTTCACAATCGAGCTAGAAGACAGTTGGGCCAGACTGTACTCGTACTTGGCTAACTCCATATTACAATTCGGTATTGATCCAATTTTGAAAGCTGATGATAGCGAGTTTGTATTTTCTGTGAACTCATACAATACGAGATCATCAGTGACTTCAACATCGTCTACTACTCAGTCAACACTGTTTGACAACAAGAGCACATACACTTCAAACTCATCTGTGCAGCAACCGTCTCCATTGAAGAAATCTCCACTAAACCAGAGCAGCAGCAGTATCACTGTTGCCAACGATGATCTAGCATCAATTAGAACTTCCTCAATAATGAACTCGGTAACTGGAAGTGCCACCAACAAGTTCAAATCTACAAAGAGATCTCTGAGAAGATCGAAGAAGGCTACGGACCCTGACGACCCAAATTGCACCATTATGTAGAAAACAAAGGTTTTCCATATTGTACTATTATTATTATTTACTTTTGGTTTGTGAGTTTCTTGGGGTCGTTTATTCATGTGCATTTTGGTTTGCTTGTATGTTATAGATATCGTTTTATATGTGTACAAAGCTTGGTCATATTATTCATTGAATTCTTGTAGCAAGCGAATCTACCAGCAAGCTATGCTATTCCAGAGTGTTCTCTAATTCAAGCTTGAAAAGTGCCTTAGACACTATAACACATTTTAATTACATTGGGCAATTACCTGATTTAGAAGACTTCCTTGAAACAATTTGCAAAACATGGTCTTTATTGTTTGAATCGTAGTTTCAGATA
Organism: Wickerhamomyces kurtzmanii; assembly: GCA_030572875.1. Lineage (NCBI taxonomy): Eukaryota > Fungi > Ascomycota > Saccharomycetes > Phaffomycetales > Wickerhamomycetaceae > Wickerhamomyces > Wickerhamomyces kurtzmanii. Next base: position 10,082 of record JAJMCJ010000183.1, on the reverse strand, counting down.
TATTAAAATATTAAATTACGCGTTTTAAAACAAAATACCCAATTAGGTAATTTATTCAAGAGATGTCGCGTCAAAAAACGCGACGCGTCTCAATAAACCAGACCTCCTTATTCGAAAAGATGACTTAAGCAGATCAAATAAATTTTAGAAACACGGAAAGAGCTCTTATACTATTTGTTTAAAATAAGTGTTTTGGCGTTGAACTTCACTATTGATGTCCTTTTATTGAAGAAGAGCCAGGTTTCAAAAAGATAAAACTGTACTATTTACTCTGTCCTTAGGATACAAACAATCTTTCTGATCATTAAAAGACAAGAGGCTAAAAGCGCTTCATTAATATATAAATATGAACCAGTTGTACTCGTTCAACTCGTCAATATCCTCAGATTCACCAGACGAAGTGAACTCAAATAACTTTTCCAATTCCACAAGCTCTTCACCGGACTTGTTAACGCAAGAGTTTTACTCGTCTTCTGAAATCAACAACAAGCAACATGCTCTGAATTTCAGACAGAGTTTAGTTCTGTCTGATAATTTTAATGTCCACCAACAACATGGCAATTCTGATCAGCCAACTGGTATAGCAATCACAACTTCTCCCTCGTTTAGTGCACTAGCATGTATTCTAGAAAAAAAAACAAAGAAAGCATCTTCAACGAGTATTATAAACTCTGATAAAAACGTAATTTTAGAAGAAGAGGAAGAAGACCGTGAAAGGAAAAATTCAGATGGTTCCGTTATTTTCAACAATAGTGGCTACAACGGCAGCAGCAATAATAATAGGGACATATTACTAAACAACTTCAATCACACAAATGAATCGTTCACAACTTTCAACCATACTAATGAGTCCATATCCACTTTCCAGACTGCAAATGAAATTGCAACTATAAATAACAACAATAGCGATCTAACCTTGCAGCAGCAAATTAAATCCCCAAATTTAATTGACTTTGATGATGTCGATAACGACGACTTTGTTCATCACAATAGCAATTACAGTTATGAAAAACAAATAAAAAATATATCGAAGGACTTGACTTATAATCCAGTTCCGTATTCTTCAGACAAAAAAAACGCTACGACTTTGGACTCATTCAATGGGGGACAAACCCAAAAACAACAGCAGCTGGAGGAGGATATTTTTAAGACTCCAAAATTATCGAGTTATGAAAGTTTCGAAGCAGTTGACGATAGTGTTGAAAAATCTGCGTTTATTTCAAGCGATTTACCATTTAATCTAAAAAACATTAAATCTTCAGAAAAACCTGCTTTCAAATCAATGATACCACCCATCTCAATATCTGAAAAAAAGTTACCTGAAAAGCCAGGGTCTTATCTTGAGGATATACCCAAAAAACATCTAGCGGTCAAGAGTTTACCTAAACAAAGAACGGTTCAGCAAGAAACATTTGTTAATGAATCAGAACCACAACTATTATCAAGAGCAACAGTGAAGAGAAGAGCATCATCGCTACCTATTCTACTTAAAGAAAATCAAGAACCACCTTTGCAACAGCTGCCAAAGAAAAAGAACAAGTTCATGTCATTATTCAAAACCAAAAGAAATGTTTCACAACAGGCCAATCCAATGTATGAGGGACTACAAAAGAGTGAAACAAGCGCTTTCAAGAACAATAAATCTAATCAACACTCTTTATCTCCGAGTAACAGTCCAACTAGCAATTCTATAGTTGAAGACCGGAGCATAACTGCAGATGATATCCCAGACAAGTCGAGGCAACCAGATAAAGTGTCAAGTTCAAATTCGCTATTCAGTGCTTTTAGAAGAAAATCTGAAAATTATGATTATAACTCATCAGTTGATGAATCAGAGACTACTCAACCGTTATCTAGACCTCCCATTCAACCTATAAAGGAAACCCAGAATGATTTGTCCACATTTTCTCCAGACTCAATTGAACGTCCACCAAGGTTTAAAAGTATTTTGACTTCACCTTACAACGATATATCATCAATATCGGATGATGAATTTAATGAGGATTTTAACCAAACAGAAGAAAACTTACATGGACATTTACCTAAGAACGGTGAAATTTTGTTCCCAAAGAGCTTGAACGCAGAAGAGGTGGAATCAATAGTTTCGATTGAGAGAAACAGATCCATTAAATCGAAAAGATCATCGATGACTTCTTTTGTTAACAATAGACTGTCTTTGGGTGAAGTAATTTCAATAAATGCAAAAGATGAGGGAATGTTTGTTGAGAGCGCCAATAATAACCTCCAATCTAGAAATTCATTATTATTGTCACCAAAGTCACCAAACGGTAGCATACTCAAAAGCAGGGCTTCCTTTACTTCAACGAGCGAAGCTTATGAAAATGATTTCACAATGAATGATGATAACAAGAATTTCGATATTGAAAGTGACGACGATGACATTAACGGTTATACTGATATTTCCGATATAGTGGAATTCGCAAATTTCATCGACTTCGGTGGTGATTTAGATTTGGATTTTAACATTCATCTTGATGATGATCCTTATAGCAAGTCTTCAAAATTACAAACATCACCAATCACGACAAAAGAAGCAGCAATATCACCAACAATATCTCCGTTTATTCCTGAAATATCTCAAAAATCAGCAAACTCAACAAACTCAACATCACGCCCAATATCCATGTCTTTCCGAGGTTTGAAAGGTCCAAAGTTTGGTAGTTCTTTGGTTAATTCTACAGAGGAATCGTCATCACTAAATTTGAGCTCTGACTTAGCAGCAGCCACATCAATAGTACCGAACAAAAAGTTTAGAAGTAATGTTAAGTTCTCATCGAAGATTATTTTATTCGAGACTTACAATGGCGATGAGTACGATAGACAGCCTGAAATTGCAACCTGCAATAAACTGACACCACTTCTAGCTCAACAAATTAAAGATGAGCTGAACGATTTCAAGAGTGAGATGTTGATTCACGAAAAATCAAAATGCTACACCCATTTTTTTTAGCTTGTCCGGTTTTTTTCTTTTTATGGTTGGTTTGTACTTATTATTGTTTTTTGGTTTTCAGTCTATTGAAGTTGGTTTGTAATAATTTATATTGTTTTTGTGGTTATTTATTCAATGTTATTAATAGGACAATGGTTGAGATAGTAATTTATATCATATATATCATTAGCAATTGCCTGTGCACCAGCGTTCCTTCGCGCAGTAAACGTCTTTTACTTTGTATCAGTTTCTTTCTGCTCTTTGAACTTCTCTTTTGCGCTTTTGAAAATAACATCCAGTCTCTCATTTGCGTCATCATTCAACGTAGCAATCACTTCTTCAGGTTTATTCATATTGACGATTTGGTACCCCCCAGTTGAAATTGAGTCGACACAAGTCTTGTCTGCCCATGGTGCCAAATCGTACTCTTCTAACGTAATCACCAATGGTTTACCATCGACATATTTTGGAAATTCAGTCATGTTCTATTTCTTTTGTATAATACGTATTTTCTTGAAGGTTATATCTAGTTAGTTCGTATTGATTTTTTGGATAAATTTATTTCTGGTTCACGACACACAAAATATCAAAATAAAAAAAATTTCATTTGAAAAGAGAGAGACCTGAACCTACGTAGTTGTTAATAACGAGTAGAAATAACACTATAAATGACAGTCAATATACCTGGGTTTGTAGTTCCTGGCCAGCTTCTGTGTCCATTATATGAACATGCAAAAGATTCCGAAATAATCAAGAAATTTGAAGCCGGTAATGGTACTGTCAGTCAAGATATTTATTTGAATAACGAAAAAGTGCCAGTGCTGAGTTCAACTTTACTGGGAAATGTTTGTATACAACGAATTAAAGAGGAGGAAGAAGAGACAGGCGAGGACGGTACAGGAGACAAAACAAATGAACCAGAAAATGGTAAACGTTCTGATCAACAGCACCAGCTCAAAAGATACAAAATTTCAGTTGTGCCTAGAACTAAAAATTCATTCAAAGCGTTTGAGGCTGATTCGTCGATACCACCATCTTCAACGTCAAATTTTGCAACTAACCTGCCTAAAGAAGGAGATATTGTCATAACAAGAATAACGAATTTGTCATTGAAACAGGCATATGTCGAAATATTGGCAGTTGAAGGGTCTGGTAATGTTTTGACAGACTCAGGAATCGGATCAACCGCGCCTGGCTCAGGATCGTTTTCCATTAACCAAGCGTCATCGGAACTAGGAGAAAGCTTCAAAGGAATAATAAGAGCTCAAGATATTAGATCAACAGATAGAGACAAAGTTAAGGTCATTGAGAGTTTTAAACCTGGTGACATTGTTCGAGCTTCGATCTTGTCTCTAGGGGACGGTTCCAATTATTACCTAACAACCGCAAGAAACGATTTGGGGGTTGTCTTTGCAAAAGCTAAAAATGGTGCTGGTGGATTGATGTATGCTATCGATTGGCAAACTATGATTTGTGCAAAAACTGGAGAAACTGAACTAAGAAAATGTGCTAAACCGTTTTAGAAGCGCAACCCGATACGATACGAAATTTATAATATTTTAATGTACTATATCTAATATTTTCTGAAGAGCATAAAATATCTAATAAAATGTAAAATCGAGTATTTGTAGCTCAAACACACCAGATTTAAGTATCTCCATGGTGATTGATTGATAATGCCTTTAAAAAACTAAAAAAGAAAATTGACGCCAGAAGGAATCGAACCCACAACCTTTGGATATTTGCTTCCTAATTGGAATCCAATGCTCTACCATTGAGCCATGGCGTCTTACTTTAAAATGTAACTTTTCTTAACAGTATTTATTGCATTAATACAAGATACAAATTCAATACAATACAAAGCTGCAGAGAACTTAGCTTTCTCAATTCTTCTGAATTGTGAAATAATCTGATAAGAACTTACCGAACCAATAAATGTGCGGTTGTGACGGAAAAGAATTTTCAGAGACAGATTTCTCGATCTATGGTATCTAGATTGTGTTTGGTGTGACTGGTAAGAACTTTAACTGGTCTTCCTCGATAGGACTGAATCAACAGTTGATTTTAAACTTGGCACAGTCTAATGGCCTTTATTTTCCAAAAAATCAGTATTGTAGCTAATCCTTTTTATTCAGTTTTTGGAATTTAACATAATTATCACTTTCCAAAACACAAATTGTCTAATTACTTATTTGTTTCCTAATCAGGATATACAAATTATATGCAGAATCTGTCATCTGATAAAGCAAGAAATTGTATTTGTGACTTAATAAGTAGTGACGCTTACAAGGTCAGTAATTCTTGAATAGTTTTAACTCATAATATATATAAATTGCGAAGAACCTATAGACATTTTATCATATCCAATACCCTTTGAATTTTTTGTTAATTTAAGAAACGATGACGATTGAGACAACAGATTTATTGTAAGTATGGATTTATCTTGCTTGGATTCGATAAACTAACAAGCAAATCAGGAATCAGTCTCAAACTACATCATCACATCACAACAGAAAGACATGTTTATTAGCAGATCCGTCTTTCTACAGGGCGGAAATAACAGTGAAGTAAGTACTCGTGAATTTCAGGAGATTTATAAGCGGAAAAGTAGCTAACGGTAGTAGTCACTGGCAATTGAGAGACTTGATAACGTCTTCCAGCTTGGACAAAAGTGAAGTTTTGTATACTTCAGATGATTGCTTAAAATCTCTGAATATGAAGACGAAGAAAATATCAAACGTATTCAGCGCAGACTTCAACCCAAAATGCTTCAAAGAAAAAAATGGTCTTATAGTCTCTGGTGGGGTCGTTAGTACCATAAGTAATAACTCGAATGGTTCATGGAGAGGTTTATTTTCATTCTATAACACAGAAACTAAAATAAATCAAAGTCTCAGAGTTGGTTCATATATAAATAACAGTGTTTTGATCAACAAACTCAACAACAACGATCGTTATCAATCAATCATCTGTAATAATGATATGCATTTGTATTTTGTTGATATAAATAACAGATCAATCGGAATTAACGATTCAATCAATCTGAACTCTCCTTTGAACCATTCTTCAATTTCAGATGATGGCAAAAACTTAATAGTTGTCGGAGATTCATCAAATCTATTCTTGTTGCATCCAAATCAAGATTTCAATTTCAAAGTTGATAAAGTTATTGAGACTAAATGTGATTCTGGATTTTCAACAAGTTTTGACGGTTCTGGTATACACTTTGCCACTGCATTTCAAGATGGGTCTTGTTTAGTTTATGATATTAGAAATTTAACAGAACCCTTAGCAACCGTTTCATCAACTAGGAAAAATTCTGCAAACGGTGCCTTTAGATGTGTAAAGTACGCCAGAGGTACCGACGATTTGTTGATGATTAGCGAGCATGTTGGAAGGGTTCATATAGTAGATGTGCGAAATTTTAACAATCACCAAGTTATTATGCTACCTTCTAATAAATCGAAATGCTCGATATTGGACGAATCATTTACTCCAACGGTTTTGGAGTATGACGATTTGTTAAACTATGAAGGTTGTTCAAATATTCATGATACATTTGCATCGTCACATAGTCATCAACGACAAGGAGACAACAATTTTGAATTTGGTAGCGATTATTCGTTTTATAACCATGAGGCTGAAACAAATGTCAATGATAATAGTCAATTCAGAAGTTCTTACACAAGAAATGTTCCTAGTGCAGGCTCAAGTATAGAAAATGAATTTTATGATAATGAAATCAATGGCCTTGATTGGTTCGAAGATTCAAAAGGTTCGCATTTACTTATAGGATGCGATAAAGGAATTATTAAATGGGATATTGATTCTTGGGGCAGAAGATGTTTTCCATCTTGCAAAGTTTGTTGATTCTTTCTAATGGGTTTGTGCAGAGAATTTGTAAAAGGTTCACGGGTCAGGTATTGTTTTTCCATTTATTGTATTCTTTGGACAATTTTTTTACATATGTTTGATATCTACATTATATATTTGTCTTCCTAACGTAAATTCAAAATTATAAAACGAATTTTTATTTTGTCGTCATTATAAGCCAACATATAGCTCTACATAGTAGACTATTACATTGCAAGACATTTCGATATAATTTTTTAAGCAAATTGATTACGAAACAATTTCGTTAAGCTATATATTAAAATATGATAATGATTGATCAATCAACAATATCAGCAGTTTCAGTAAAATTCTTATCTACGATAGCGCTATCCTTTCCATTTTTTTCGATATCTAGATCATCAAAAGTATTTTCGAGCGATTCTTGATTTTCATTGTACTGCTTTTGAATATCATTCCATTCATGCTCATTTTCAACAACAGCTTGTACACCAATGGCACCGCACTTGTCAAAAATCTCTAAAATTTCTTCAGCTTTTTGAATGGGAATGCCATGAAAAATCTCGTTTATTTCATCCAGAGATCTTGATTTTACTGCAATTTGCATTTGTTCAGGTAATTTTTTAAACCAATTGAATTTTTCGACTTCAACTGGATCATCACTGTTCTCTACCGGTAAATTGATAACTAGTTCACTATTTGGGTCAAGTGACCTTAATTGAATTTCTTCCACGCCTTCTTCTTCACCCTCCTGTTCTTCTTGAATCACAATACATCTTTGCTTTATATGTTGGTAAGTTCTATCAATATCATTATAGAATTCTTCAGTAGCTGGTGTCTTTTTAGAAAATAATCTGTCAAAAAAGAGATTGATAATTTGTTGAATTTCACCGATGTTCGAGTCATGAACTTTCTTAAAATCTATGATTTGTCTAATGTATTGCAACAGAAGTGATTGATGGATGATATGCTTTGCCTCCTTTGGGTTGTTTGATAATTCAAAATCAAATGCTTTGATTAGAAGTGAGTCCTTTTGATGTTCTGTTATAATTTTTGTGTTGCTCAATAAATAATTTTTAGATTTATCAAGGGTTGTTAGCTTAGCAAATTTCTCAGTTTCTGGAAATAATGACGTATCAATATCCAATTTTTCTTCTTCAATATGACCCTGTTCTACAAGGTTTCCAATTGTTTCTTCTGGTCTTGAGACCGACAATGTCGTGCCTGCTTGTGCGGTAGGCTCAGTAATATTTTCAACTGCCTTTGTTGTGTCCGAGGTATTCGATGGTAATGGTGAAGTCACCGTTGGCTTGTCCTGTTTATTCAAAAAAGAACGATCAAACCCTTCGTGCATATCTTCTGAGGAGATATGTAAACTTTTCTCTTGATATAATTTTGCCAGCTTTTCGTCTTCTTGTTCAAGAACTTCATCAATCTTCTTTCTATGAGCCAAAACTAGCGATTTCAATAGCAATGGGTTTCCTGTATTTTCATTCTTGTCAACAATTTCTTTATTCAGTTGAGTGAACAAGTCTTCGATCATTTCGTTATACGTTGGCGAGTCCTCCATACCTTCCTCAGTTGATTTTTCAAGTTTATCAAAGTTTGAATTTAAAAACTCGTTTCTTTTGGATTCATTAATCAAATCATCATCATTCAAAGTCTCTAACAATTTATCAACTCTAGCGTTCAATTTCTTGTACATTTTTGTTTGAACTTCTAAGGTTTTAATTTCATAGTTTCTTTGTGCTCTCTTTTCATGAATATCTCTTTGTTTCCACTTAATAAACGATTTCTTATCAACGTTTGGATGAACTTCAACATCTGAATCGTCAGATAGTTCAATTTTATCCCATTTGGAGTAATCAATTGCCATTTCTAATGTTTTCAAGTTTAATAATTGTTTACTTCTCTTGTAAATTAGAGAAAGAGTAAGTGAAGGGGAAAGATCGATCTGTTAGAATAATTTGTTCGGTGAAAATCTTAGAAAATCTCCTACAGAAAGAGACATAAAACTACAAATTAGAACTGAAAAGTAGACTTATAAGGAGAAATACACCAAACTTTAAGAAAATATAGAACATAAACACAAGAACAGAAAAACCAAAAAACAGTTTGAAACTAGACAAAACCCATGAAAAATCAATTAAATACTCATTTTAAAATAACCAAAAGTCGCATAGTAGCATTTATAGATATGAAACAGTAACCTAACGGTAGAAATCAGGTCTGCTAATATCCAGCCCATATTCAGCTAGTGCACTACTCAAATCATCCATAGTTAAAACAACTTTTCCTTGGCTGTTCCCAGTGTTACTTGCAGTTGTCTGTTGTTGACCATTCTGCCCAGCAACCAGTGCTCTTGCCCGAACTTGGGGATTACTTGAATTATAAACTGAGGATGTGGATCTTATTCTTGAATATTCGTAAGCATCTGTTGCGATATCAGATATAAACTTTTGTGTTGCTAGTGCTAAAACCCTTTTGCTGATCCTGTTAGTTTCGTGCTCTTTTAAAAAAAATACCATGAACAAGAAAAATTTCAATACGTACATTCTTCTGTCGCTACACTCAAACCCATTTTTAGCAAGATAGTAATCTGTAATTGAGTCAGGGATCTAGTGGACGGTTAGTTATTGATTCGTAATAATATTTGTAAACTGTACGCACAATCGGGGCATAATCATCCATCATTTCCAAAATCTCATTCAACGTCTTGTCTTTTCGAGTAAATTCAGGCAATTCAGGAACGGCAATTTTGCTCTTTGTGTCGGTTGTATTGTTCTCATCAACATTCTTGTTGTTGTTAGTAATGTTATTGGTGGAACCGTTGTCCAAGTCGTTCGTGATACCAATGTTCTCGTCATTGTCGTTGAATTCGTTCAGTTCATCATCAACGTCAATCTCCATGTCATTGTTCAAAGGTGCTTCATCCGTCATATCTTTGTCTATTATCTGTCTGTGACTTTAATTCAATTCGACTAGGGTCGTTTTGACTGTGACGTAGTAATACTAGTTTTTCAAGAAACATTTTCATCTAATATGGTTATGTAACGATGTCCATATTTTAAAGGTATAAGCTCTCTTTGATTTCATTTGCAATTCTGGTGAAAACTTTTCAAGTTCGATTGTTATTGTTTTATGGGTAATGTCAGTTTAAGCTCTGTATTGAGCGGTGGGCTCAAGTGCAATCTTTAGGAGGTTTATAAGCACTTCAAGGAGATAATCTACTGGAAAATTGGGCATAACATAACATTACAATGTGAATAACTCCAATAAG
>JAJMCJ010000182.1:0-19007 GCA_030572875.1 Wickerhamomyces kurtzmanii | reverse complement strand
AGCTTCATAGTACTTCGGGAATTTTGCTTTAAGTTCCTGTGCACACTTGAAAGAGTCGACTAGTGTTGTTTCACCACCTTCCCCGTCATGATGCAGTAAATGGAATAACTGCAACGCAGGAGTGTTTGTCCAATATGTACCATCCGTGTGAGATGGGATTTCAATGTTTGTATACGCTGTGTCGTTCTTCGCTAAGTCTGCAGTGAAATCCCAAAATCCACCATAATGAGTTGGCAATACAAACGCAATTCTTTCGCACAATTTATTTGTTGGCTCTGGATCAACTGGGACATTTCTGATAAAGCAGAATCCATATTTCCACTAAAGCTTAGTGTTAGTCCGATCAGCAGGTCATTAATTCATTTGGAAAATGATTTAGAATAAAATAAACATACAATTTTAAAAGTCCAGTCCCTGACGCCTTCGTCGTCCTTCATTATTGCGTCGAATTCCACAGATGGTATATCACCTTGAATATCCGCAACACTCCAGTAGTTCTGTTTCAGTAGCTCTTTTTCATTAGGAATTTTCTCATCAATGGGAACTAGTACCGGGTCGTACGAGTGCAAACGTAGCCATCTGGGTTCATAAGAGCTTTTGTGGTTGTTATGTTTCCATGTAATTTCTAGCTTCCCGTTGGTGGTAGCAACAGATTTTGGTTTAACATCTCGTGGGATCTGAGTTTCGAGTCTGTTAGATTAGGGTACTCATTGTGTGTGTTGGAAAAAACGCCTTTTTACTCACTTGTGAAGTGTCTTGTAGTCTCTGTTTGGTGACGTGGTGGTAAAGCTCTGGAGATTGACAATTGTCGTAAAGCCAGATATGGTGGCTTGAAAACTGTTTAGTATATATACATTATTATAAAGAGCTTCTAAAATACACTCACAACCTAGAAGTCTCTCCTGATTCCCACTCAATATCTACTTGCGAATCGTTGAAAGTCGCCTTTCCTATCAGATTATCCGATCTCACCATCCTACCTGATTGTGAAAGCAGTTCTCTGACAAACTAGTAACCTCACAACAGCTTTCCATTTCATTCCCTGCAGCTTTGAACTTGATAAATAACATGACATGGTCGGATGTACTACAACAGAAATACGGTAAGAATTTTGAAGTCTTCGGTAGATCCTCGGCTCTTTATTTCAGCTCTCTGAACGAGTTTCAGGCCAATTTTTGCCCAGTTTAAACGTGAATACATGTCCGGAACACAAGACTTTGCACAAACCACTGTAAAATATATATATTTGTTTTGTCTGGGAACCTCTTATTTGGTTTGCTAAGGTCTCTTGATCTTATCGGTTACCGCAACAAAGTCCCGGTCCTTTTCACTTGTTCAACGACCGGGTAACCGTTTAAAGAAATATGAATTTTATACAACAAAGGAGCTGAAGCTAGCTCATCACGAAACAATAAATTTGACGTTTTCTAATTTAATTTACATTATTCTAAGCTTAAGAATTCTAAATCAGATACAAATATAGAGCAGAAAACAGAGAGAGGTGAGTTTTTGTTTGACACCTATTTTGCTTCAGCCAATGTACACACACATATATATATAAAGAAATATATCTATTATCTATATGTGCGTATGCACGATTGAAATGGGCTCTCCTGAACAACAATACTAACAGGCTAGTTTGACAGAAAATGACGGGTATCAAAATGCCATCTCCAGAACACAACTATTGTTTTTACAACAATTCGTGTGGCAAAAGGTCGTCAGATTTTCTTAATATAGAAGAGCCTCCTGCTGCCGCTAAAACACCAGATCTTTTTTGTCCACTTCCTAGTATGATCAGACGTCACTCTTCACATTACGAGAATGCGCTAGCTGAGAACTTCAAAAATAAAACGTTTCGTAATTTTGACCTCAACAAGCCAAAGGAAAACAGTTCAGAAGTTAAAGTACAGGATAGCGCAGCAGTTGGATCGCGGAAGATAGAAGAGCCAGATATCAATGCCTTCTCGTCAATGCCCAATATGCAAACAGAAACAGACACAGAGCCAGACTCGACCAGATATCCAACGCCAGATGATATGGATCTGTATCGTCGCATGTCACAGCAAGAGCACAGAAGATTTTGGCAGAGAAGATCAATAGGTATCGATGACTTACCATCACTTCCAAGAACAACAGAAGAGGTAGAAAAATTGCAGAATACAAATCCTGAGCTCATAGGCGAGAACTACCATGGGTCGGTGAGTTATCCACAAACAGTGAAAACTTTTATAACTGATCAGCTTTCAAAATTAAACATGAACAAAAAATCTGCCCATCCGGTGAATTTTGAATTGTCGAGTCCAAGAACATCTTCAGAATTAAGTGATTCCGGAACTAAGCCGTTTGTTGACGAGTCGTTGCCACAAATTGAAAGAGATGCACATACAAAAATTTCGAAGACTGATGATATATCTCCAAATAACTCGAGATCTGCATCACCGGTGAATAAAGAGATTCCTCTGATTATAACACCTAAACGAGCCCAAAGTTTCAATTATGACGATTTTAAAACAAGTATGTATCAAAAGAGCTTGCCGAACGATTCTAAAAAGACGAGTTGATGAAGATAGAAGAAACTCTTACGAGACAAGTACACCATTATTCATTGGTGATTTGATATATATAACATGTGATACGAATATGCTTTGTAGATTGTTCCATACTAAGCAATGTCCTCGGAATGGTGATGTAAATGTAGTTTATGTTCAATTAACACTCTTTCTTTCAGATTCTAACGTAGTAACGTGAACGGTATTCTTGTGACTCTTCTTGAGGTTCAGATATCAATGTCATCAACAAGTAAATATTGCACCCTCATTGCATTCATCGTTACTATAACCATAAAAGAATTCTTGGAGGAAATTCAGTCTCCAAGACATTCAGGGAAGATTTTGAAAAAGTTATACAAAACACATACTTTAAAAAATCAAAAACATCATGAACTTACAATACTCTAAGTACTAATGCAGGTCATAGATAGTGCCGTTCAGTAAATTTGATTAAAGAATTCTAAATATCAGATAAACCAATTAATCGCACAAATTCGTGGCTATGCCCAGAATGAAGTTTTTTTAACCTTATTATCCTTCTGTTTTGCGTTCCTATGAATATAAAGGCAACTGGCTGTTTGAACCACACCCTTATGCATCACATAGTAGTTATATCGAAATATGCGGTCCGTTACTTAATATCATCAACAGAGTTGACCATAGACTTAATACGGGACAATAAGCAACAAGTATTTAGCTTGCAATCTGGTGATAAAAGCTGTAATGCGCCCACTAGCTATTATATCCTCTGAAGTGTTTATGTCCCAGCTCTCTGGTAGATGTGCAGTTCAATTGTATCGACGAATGGGAATCACTAATACTCGGAGCTTGCTTACTGGTATCTAAGCCAGGTTTTAGTGTTGAATATTGAGCCATGTTTCTATTTGCTGATATCTAAGCCATTTCTGGTAACTTTTTCGCTGGTTGGATGTCTTACTTCCTAGTGATAGTGAGACTCTGTAGCAGTTACATTATATATGCGTATCACTAAGTTCAACTGTGCAATGAATGCACAGGATCATAACAGCTAAATACAGATCTCAGCAAGTTTAAGCAGTTGAACACAGCATAGTTCCATATCACTTTCGTAATGTAGACACTGGCTAGTCAACCAGTAGAACTTATGTAATAAATAATACGTAACGGCTTCTGGTTTGCCAACCATCTGATGCGAGCCATGTTAGATTCAAATCTGGGTTTAAATGCGAAAAGCATCGTCGATCGCGTGGTCTTACCGCTTTCGTAACCGAAAGAGAAAATAGTAAATATCACGTGACTATAACCAGCAATAGAATATTACACAAACTTACATATTTTTGTCAAATTGAACCAGCCACAAGTATCGAGATCAAAAAGAATAAGTAAGAGGGCAGGCTATTATACTTGTAAGAATGGTCATCATATACACTAGAGAACTATATAAATAGCGCAATGTATTTAGATACTTTTCATATACAATTTGTTCAAAACATCTCAGCGATTTCCAGTCTTCACTCTCTTTCAATCTCTACTTTCATTAAAGTTCCACATTCTTTATCATCCAAAGCTCCAAGTTCAACTGAGTGATATATAATATTAATATTAGAACGTTGTAATCTATGATGTTATCTAATAAATTAGCGTTATTGCTATGTTTTTTAACGACCTTTTTGTTTTCGAAAGCTACAACGGAAACAGAAACAGATGTTGTTTCAACCACTACTGTATACGCTGAGGAGACACTTCAAGTGTTGACAGTCACATTATATGCTGATCTCGTCGATGAATTTAACAGTATTGAAACTGTTGGATCAGTTGTCGAAACAGTTGGTGTTGTTTACGAAGAGTATATTAGAGTTTCTGCTTCATCTACAGATTATGGTACTTACTCGACTTATTCTTCAACCTCGTCGCACTCTGAAGCTGCTTCAACACAAACTTTGGTTACTACTCATTCATATATTAGCTTTGCTGCATCTAGTTCCATTCTTTCAACCACAACACAGGGTACGGACGGTTCAATTACAACAATTGTTTCAACATCGGCCATTGTGGTGCCTGTTTCAACTCAGACTATCAAAACCAGAACAATAGATTCGAGTTCCTCAATTGCTTCTTCAGTCTCACTTGCTACAACTGCCGCTGTAAGTGTAAAAACATCTGCTAGTACATCAACAAGTACAGTTTATAGTGCCTCCACAAAACCATCTACTTCCGCTACTGGCTCAATTGACACATCTATTTCCAGCACTTCTGTGGGACCTTTGATTACGGTTTCAATTTCCAGTACTAGTTTGTCCACCACGATTGATGCCTCGACCTTAACATCTGATGTCACAATTTCAAGTCAGACTCTGTCTCTGGACTCTACAAAAACCCAAGTGGGAAGCTCATCATTTACACCCAAATTTGTGAACTCTACTTTATCATCCGGCACATCATCGGAATCCATATCTGCTACTAAATCCTTGACAGCAACATCAGTTAACGCTGAGTCAACGTATGACTTGTTTGAAGTTATCTCCACAGATTCTCCACCATCAGTATTTACAAGAGAGGAACTCCCTCTTGAACTTTTAGATGGTGTTGACAACGATAACGTTCCATTTCAAACTAACAAATTCTATGCAAATCTTTTTCTTGGTGATCAAGATAATATGGTGTGGACTTACCCATATGGTCTATGGAAATATTCAGATTCTTATTACGGGTTTGCAGTTTCTCATACTTTATCGTCCCAGTACTCATATGGGCAATATGATTCAAGTGATTCTAATGAGGACTATTACGTTAACCCAACCAATATTGCATCGTTAATTTTATCTGCAACTTCATTTTCATCATCCAGCTTTAACATGGATGTCTCTGAAATGAAAGCAATGTCGGTTTTGGCTACATTGTTTGCTGAATCAAGCACATCTGACACAGATTTCATTGATTTGTCTTTAGTTCAAGGTATGGGCTTTGTCACTGGTATTTATAATGGTGCTCTGACTCCATTAATTAATTCAGCTGTTGGTATCCAAACCTTTAGCGAAGAAACTTCGGATGCTTTAGCTTCAGGTATTCTGAAGTACCGTGCTACTTTATTTAACTCGGTTGACTGGTTGATTTATGTCACTCTTCCAGATGGTTACAGTACTAATGATTTCTCACTATCTGCATCAGACTCATACAATATTCAGGGTTCAACTTCCATCGACGGATTGATTATTCAAGTTGCGGTTGCACCAACTGGAGACAACCAAGATGCCTACTATGATGAAGCTGCTGGTATGTATGCTACAACCGCTTCTGTCACTGGTACAACAGATGGCTCAACGGCTACCTATAAAATTTCATATACGACAGAGGGAAAAAGTGCATCTGGTAACACTATAATATTTGCATTATCGCATCATGTTCTTTCATTATCATCAATTACATCTCAGTTAGCCACAGGTATCTCTATTGATTCAACTACCAAAGGTAAAATGTATGGATATTTAACGACAGAGCTGATCATGACAGAAACTTTGAACACAGACGTTCAATTTTTACCATGGTCACAGCAATTATCATCTGATTTATCATATACAGCGGATCAACTAAAACTTTTAGCTGATGTTGCCAATGAAGAACTATCAGTTGATATTTCGAATGCTATCTTGTCATTAGGTAATTATTATGCAGGAAAGATTATTGACAAATACGCATACATTCTACTTGTTGTTGATTCTATCATTCAAGATGATTCAGTCACAAACTCGACTTTGATTCAAATGAAAAAAGCCTTCTCAATCCTACTAAATAATGAGCAATTGTATCCATTGATGTATGATACTAGATATGGTGGTGTCACTTCAACTGCTTCTCAATCTGGAGATACATCTCTTGATTTTGGAGGTGCTTATTATAATGATCATCATTTTCATTATGGATATATCATTCATGCAGCAGCTGTTATTGGTTATGTTGATGCAAAATTAGGCGGGTCTTGGGCAGAAGATAACAAGGCATGGGTGAATTCCTTAATCAGAGATGTTGCTAATCCTTCTGAAGAGGACGAGTATTTCCCAGTTTCAAGAATGTTTGACTGGTTTAATGGTCATTCTTGGGCAGCTGGTTTATTTGCAGCCTCAGATGGTAAAAATGAAGAGTCCTCGTCAGAAGATTATAACTTTGCTTATGGAATGAAACTATGGGGTAGCGTCGTCGGTGATGAATCAATGTTATCACGTGGTGATTTGATGATTTCAGTTATGAAAAGATCAATGAACCAGTATATGCTATATTCTGATGACAATACAATTGAGCCATCTGAAATTATTGGAAACAAAGTTTCAGGTATACTGTTTGATAACAAGATTGATTATTCTACTTACTTTGGTAGAAATACGGAGTACATACACGGTATTCATATGATACCAATAACACCGGTTTCATCAGTTATTCGTGGACCAACATTTGTTGAGCAGGAATGGACTGAAGTTATTTCAGATTTAATTGATGATCTTGATAGCGGATGGACGGGTATTTTGCGTCTAAACCAAGCTCTTTATGATCCGGTTAGTAGTTATTCATTTTTTTCTCAAAGTGACTTCTCAAGCAGTTATTTAGATGACGGACAAAGTAGAACATGGTGTTTAGCTTTTTCTGGTGGTCTGGCAAATGCAGTCTAACGATTTTTTCTATTTTCATTTTTTTATTGTTTCTTGAATGAAATTATTCTGTATATTATTTTTTTCATTAAGTTTACGGGGTATTTATTTTAAAAAAGGTTTTTGAGTTTTGTCTATTTCATTGTAGCTCTGTTCTTTTATTGATATTTTGATTATCTATGTATATTATCTATTTTGTAAATAAATCAGATTTTTGATGTATATCCTATCCTTTAAAGGACACTCACACACTCTATTAACTAATCTTGACATTCATTTCGCATACTTTTAATATATATACCCACTAAAATATCTCTGGATTTTTCATCAAATATGTTTCTAAGTGTCAGATTGAGAGATGTCACATTTTAAATAGTGTAAAAAGTAAAAATGATATAATCCTTCTTGTTTAAAACCAATCTCATTCTTCTCCAGTGTTTCAGCTTCTGGAAAACCAAGCCGAACCCAGGTTTTACACAAAGGACATTTTGTATGAAGTCTAACGTAACTTCTTGGTCTCGCCTCAAATATAGATGCTGGAGCTGGCAATAGCGTGATGCCATTTTTACCATTTGATTTTATAGGCCCTTCCGACATAATACCATGAGCAATTGCTATATGGACTGCAAAATGATGTTTTGGAATCCAATTTTTTCCTGCACAAAAGCGACACAGATATTCTTTTGAATTTCCACTGCAATTGGGAGTACTATTACTTATTTTCTCTCTCACATACCTATGTGCGGTTAGGTTATACTTGTACTTCTGTGTGATCTTGATATCATTCTCTAATAACAGGGGGGAAGGTGGACATTTTTTGTTTTTACTATAAAAGTAGTTATTTGAATTCATCGCTAACATATGTTTTGTCAACTTATGATGCTGAAAGGTCCTAGGGAGTAACCTTTTATCATCTACACTCCATACGTTTTCAAAAAATTTTGTTTTTCCATCTCTTCCTTTGTTTAAACAACTAAGCGTTATAGTCGTAGATGATGATAGAGATTCCAAGTGCTTTAGTCCGTAGACCGAATTCTCATCGAACTGTACGACGTCATCCGAGCCTGACTCTGAATCTTGCATTTCAGTATCTGGAACTGATTCGGCTAATTTCATTTCTGTTCTACAGCCAGAAATAATCCTAACCAAATCTGCATTTTCTTTATCTTCCGCAGGGCTGTTGTGGTCTTCCATACTAATATCTTCTATCTCAGAAATACCAGTATCACCGAATATGTCATTTGTTTTCATTTCTGAAGCTGTTCCCTTACTTGAACCCCCCAAGTTCTCATCTTCGTCTTGAACATTCAGATACTTCCCTGAGAGGAAGTTGTAATTATAGCTTTTAGAGACATTGTTTGTCTTATTTGTGGTGTTGTTTATTGTTTCATTTTTAGTAAGGTAGTTATCAATTTTTTGTGAAGTACCAACAGTTGACGATTGAATTTGCTTTATTTTCTTCTGTCTAGATACTGCAGGTGTATTAATTAAATCAATAATTTGTTGACCGGTGAACTTCTTTGATTTATTGATGGTATCGTTCAACCAGAATGCAATGTTTTCTGCTTCCACATTTGTGGATTCCATAATGATCAATAGCTAAAATTCTAGAATTTGAAATAGGATGGAATTCAATTTTACAGCAAAGACTAGCAACTTAGAAAAGTGTTTTATTAGCAAGTCATACCTGAAACATCCAAGTGAAAGATACCTATATTGTTCTTCAGGCGAAAGCAGTTCGTTTCAATTTAAATATATGTGAACACAAAAAGCGGCAGATTAATATATAAGCCGCATACTTCACTTATTCAATATAGACCAACCAATCAACGGAATATAACAAGATCAAGATATAATAAAGGAAGGCCAATTCATCGAACCATGGTGTCATTGTTTTGAAGTAAAACCTGGTTATGTTATGTTAATCTTTTATAAGTCACTAATGTGCTCTTCAGTAGTATATACGAGATGCGCGGAGTGCCAAAATCAAAAGTAAAAATAACCCAGGTACAAAGAAAAAAACAAAACAAACCAGGGCTTCATATTTAAACAATGCACATAATATTGCATGCGTCTGCGTCCGCATAATCAGGATTTAAGAAATTTATCTAAGCACATTGAAAGTGAGGGTTTGTTGAATCAACCTTCGATTTTAGATATTTTGCTCGAGATGAAATGGGTTAGTCAAAATTAGCTGTGTTTTTAAAAGGTTTTCGGTGCTGGTAGCATTAATCTGTTACTTTAGGAACTACAATTATTTATTGAACAGATAGATAGATGGCCGTTGAAAAAAATAATTTCTTTTTTTCTACAATGATTTTAACCCCTGTCAATAATGATACATATGATAGTAGTTTACAAACCTTAATTATTATTAAGTCATGATAAATTCCACAAGAAACCTACCTGCTGTGGCTTGCAAAGAATGTACAGAAATTATTATCTCCAAGTATAAGGAGGAATATGCTGCTGCTGAACTGGAACGTAAGGACCATAAGTATAACCTGGTGGAGGTGGAACAGGAGGGATTCCCTGCTGCTGTTGAGCAGAAGAGGAAGTTGATGGAGGTGCAGAAACTTGATGCTGTTGGTGCTGTTGCAATTGCTGTTGCTGATGTTGTTGCTGATGGTGCTGTTGGTGCTGCTGCAGTTGTTGTTGTTGTTGCTGTTGCTGTTGTTGCAGCTGAATTTGCTGTTGGTGATTTTGCTGCTGTAATTGTTGTTGATGTTGGTGCTGTCTTTGCTGTTGCTGCAATTGTTGTTGAACAAGTGGAAGTGGTGGAGGGCCTCTGTGTGCCTGTTGCCCATTTTGATAGGTATACATGTTTGAATTATTTGAGGGTTGACCAGGTGGCCAGAGGTGCGTAGAGTTTCCATTATCACGTAATTTGTTGTCAATTAATGTTCTTGAGTTGCTTGAACGAGCATCAGGCGAGTCAAATCTGACCTCAATTAGTCCTTGTGGAGGAGGAGGAGCTAAAAAATGTGATTGTTGACTTTGAATCTGGGAAGGCGGCATTTGATGATGGGAAATAGTATGTGATGGAACCACATGATGTTGTGTCTGGTGCCCTTGGATTTGTTGGACGGTGTCTGGAGGTTGATTAGGCGTCTGTTGTATTATTTGTGGTTGCTCATAAGCCAGTTCTCTTTCTGATGGTGCCAGAGCAACCAAATCTCTCAGTAAAGCTGCTGGTGTTTCCGGAGGGCCTCTTAACACAGGAGCTGGAGCTTCGCCTCTTGCTGAAGCTCCTAAAGCATGTGCCCGTTGTTCGGCCTGGGATGCTGATCTAATATCACCAGCAGCTCGGGCACAAGCAGCAGCTCTTAAACAGGCATCAGCAGCATCATGACCCTGATCATCACATCTTTCATAAACACAAGCTAAACCATCCCACGCGGCAGCAGCAGCAGCGGCAGAAGCTGATGAATTATCATCAGCCTGTAGCCTAGCAGCTTGTGAGTATGCAGCCAAAGCATCCGGTAATTGTCCAAGATGTAGATATAATGCTCCAACAGCTAACCAAGGTAAAGGTGATGATGGTGCCCTACGCAATCCAATTTGATACGTATCATAAGCTAGCCTTGGTGAATCAGTTGCTGAATAAGCACATCCCAATAGATACCATGGTAAGAAATCACCTTCACTTGTCTCATTATAATTTGGATTTAATCTTTTTTCCTTTGAAATAACCTTCTCTAAAATCTGAACTGCACTGGCAGGATCAAAGAATTTTGTTCCTGGAATGAGTAATAAATAACCTTTGGTAATTAAAACGCGATTATAGTATCCAATGGTTGCGATTGCATTGTCGCATACTGCTAAAGCACCTGCAATATCACCAGCCCTTTCTCTAGCAGTTGCTAGAGCACACCATAAAGCAGCATGCTCATCAATTCTTGAAATGGGAGGAGGCGGTAAAGCTAATGTAGCTGATAATTCAGCAGTTGCAACCTCAATATTACCATCGGCGGCAGCGATAGCAGCCAATTCAGCATGTGCAGCTCTCGCAATATCAGCATCGATTGAGGTCATATCATTTCCACTACGCTCAGCTAATTTAGATAGTGCTGTTCTTAAACTATCGGCAGCATGTGCTCTTGCACCAGCTCTAACAAGAGCTTGACCAGTCAATAACCAAATTGATGGATCATTGCTGTTAATTTGTAGGACTCTTTGCAAAGCCTGATGAGCTTGATCAGGTAAGTTACATGCTAAGTGACATTCCGCTAGTTCCTTCCAAATCCTAGTATTGGAGCTCAGTTGAGGGTATTGTTGTAAAGCTCTCGTTAATAATTCTGTAGCATTTTGAGAGCCTGTTATCTGATTTGAATTTACATCGCCAGACCTCAACGAAGAGGCAGCACCAATCAGTGATCCAACATGAGTCGGATCATGGTGTAAAGCAGCATCATATGATTTTGAGGCTGTTTTGAGCAACCCGAGTGTCAAAGCACTGTTGCCACAAGCTTCCCAAGCATCAGTGGCTGCGACGGTAAAACCATAGTCATTTAGTTCGGTAGCCAGCAAAGGGGTCTGTGTCGAGTTTGAAGAGCGTGGATTCTCACCGTTAGTACTTTGACTTTCTTGTACAATGTTGGGGCGTTTAATTCGTGATTGTTGTATTGATGATTCTGTTTGTCTATGCTTTGGAGGTAATCCCACCTCTTTTATGATCTTAGTAATCATTCTAGAAAAATCTAATCTAGTACAGAGTAGATATAATGATTATAAGATAGTTCCGCTATAACAAAATGAGGTACTTAAAAAGATTTCTTGTTCAACCAAAAAAGATGATGCTAAATGAACATCAAGAAGAACCAAGAGAAGTTATTTCAAATTTTGCTACATTTTGAAATTCTTTGCGAAGTTTCAATCATTAAAAACTCAAAGCATGAAATTAAGTCTCACGCAAATGTACAAAGACGCATGCGGGCCAGACTTTGTAAGAAAGATATACCTTGGCGCAGTTGGCAGGAACAAATAAAACCCGAGCTGTGCATTAGGTAGATCACTTGAGATTTTGGTGAGACAGAGCTCAGGGTTTACATCTCGGATCATTTAAGATCTACTTGTTGACTACACGCAGAGAAATAATTTTGAGTAACAGTGTGATCAAGCACTCTATACTATAACAGCTGCAAAGTTTAATAACCGTTACTGTGCTCCCATATAGCAAGATTTGTTACATCTCGGCTTTAACTATATTCCACCGGCTTCTAGCATGTTACGAAGTAGTGTAAGCTTCAAGCTTTATGCACAGTGACTAAGTTAAAATGATCTCGGTTTAATGTATGCAAATGCAAGAAACTGTAAATATTTGTATTTCTGCAAGTCTTATTATTGTTGACATGCTTATACAAACGAGTGTTTAAAGTGTGCAGGTTTTGAAAAATTCTAGAGATGATTTTTCTTATAACCGTACCGCTACTACTTATGCCATTTAGTCTGTCAGTAAGACAGTTAGTTATACTACTCAAAGAAATATTACGATTTACTTTGGCTTCGGTTCTTTACCGAAAATCTGCAGAAGGACTGAAAGCAGGATAATAAAGAACAAGCATCCAGGCACATAAAACAAAGAGAGCCCATCCAAAGTATGCATAATATTATCTCAAGGCAGGAGGGAGGCGTTGAAAAAATTTAGACTTCCGCCTACCTCCTCATGCAAAAGTATTTAAAGACGTGATTTCTAGGGAGAGAGCCAAGGGAAACGAGTTCCAATTAGAAACGCCTTAGGCTGGTTTAGCTTGAAGGACCAAAGGATATTTCTCGGCTTACGGCGAGCATCTCAAAATGGTTCAGGATTGTTATTTTAAGAACAATGTGCTCTGCTATTACGAAATCGATAGAAAAAAGACAAGCACCTAACATGAGACTCGAGGGCGAGGTTTACCGATATATTTGTAGTCGAGCGAATTCGTCGAGCGTATCTGGGAATAGAAACTCTCAGGTTTCATCTGTAGATAGAATATCGGGTCCGGCTACTTTATGTTGATTTTGAGATAAATCTACAATTGCTGGCTACTAAGGTGCCTTACGTAACTTAGGATGGTGTAGCACAGACCATATTGCCAAATGTTCAGTAAATAAAATTCAGCAGACATTATTGAAATGGAAATTGCGTGCGCCGATTATCGCAAGTGTCTATGACGCCCGTATGGGTATATATATACATGTATGTACTGTGTGGACTTAATTGATTAGATGTTTTATGTTGTTGGCCATTTCTGTGCAGTTAAAATGTGAATGACGTAGACAGCACCCGGAGGCAAGTTCTCATGACGAAGGAGCCGGATTGAACTTTTGAACAGTAGTTTCAGCTGAAACACAGACACCATTCCTCAAATTAGCTTTTGTCAGGTTTATACGACGGTATGGCTGCACAGGACACAAGCTACTTGATTATAAATATAGACGGATAGCAATGCAAATCTCAATATGTGAAATTATAAGCGATAATCCCACCTTGACAAGGGTTATATTAATTTGTCTTGCCTGTGCTGATCTCATTGGAATAGCCAATTTATAAACCGTTATTTACCTCGATATTGAACGTCTATTTAGTTACCTGCTCATCTTTTCCTCTAAATATCACCCAGTAAATCCAGTACAAGATGGTTAGATTAGTGCTTTGGCTTGATTGCGAAGCAGATTTAAAGTCCCATCGTGAAATAACCATAATTTGAGAAACTGTTCTGGAACGAAAACACCGAACCTTAGAGAATGGGTACATCACTAGACCTGTATCGTAGCGGCTGATCTCACCTAAACTTTCTTTTCTCCAAAAATAGTTCCGATACTTTTCTAGAAATATTTCTCATATAAATTCAAAACTGAGACATACATCTGGTTCCAGTAGCTACTTCGACGTACGTCTGTTTATTTTAAGTTTTGTTCAATAACTTTTTAACAAGGCATGGAAAAACACATAATATAAAGTATCAGATACCGTTTTACTGTTCGTAACGCATATCTTGAAATGTTAGCGAGCTTTGATGGCTTTTAAGTAATATGAGTCTCTGGTGGTACCAAAACCTTGTACAATGTGTGTTTGTGTTGCAGGTGCAGAAAAGGGGGCAAGAACCGTTTCATAATCACAGGCAATATTCAATAACAGGCAAAGAAATGAATAAGACTGACTGACACCATTGGCTGATGGTATGAATAACTGTTCTACATATACAATCCACAAATTATCAGCAGCTTGACGATACTCATCAGTCGTACATATGAATAAATAACTAGAAATATGAATAGAAAAAATTATCGAATATTTTAAGAGCATGATCAATATCTACTGATAATGTGGCACCTTTGGTTGATAACCATATTCCAAAAACTCAATCTCTTCTTTGGATAACCTGAAGTGGATTGCCTTAATGGCATCATCAGCTCTTTCTAATTTGTTAATACCTACAATTGGACAAAATCCTTTCGAGATAACCCAAGCAATTGAAATAATTGCCATTGGAGTGTTTCTCTTCTTTGCTAACTCTTCAACCCTTGATATGGTAGTTTTATCTGCTTCAGACAATTCAAGCAAGCCCAGAACACTAATAGTTGAATCTGTTCTGACTTTTTCGGCGTACTGAGACAATGGTTTTGTCAAAATACCTCTTGCATTTGGTGACCATGGAATTAGTCCAACACCACTTTCTTGACAATATGGGATCATTTCTCTCTCTTCCTCTCTGTATAACAAATTATAGTAATTTTGCATCGAGATGAATTTGTGATAATTGAATTTCTCAGCAATGTGTTGTAAATTTTGAAATTCATAGGTTCTCATACTTGAAGCTCCAATATATCTAGCCAAACCTTTATCAACAACATCGTTTAATGCCCTCATTATTTCTTCCGGTGGAGTTGATTTGTCTAATCTATGAATCTGCAAGACATCCATATAGGTACCAAGCCTTTTAACTGAGGCTTCAGAAGCATCAAAAATATGCTTTCTGGATAAACCCTGTGAGTTAATATACTCCCCTTTTGGTTCAGCAATTGCTTCAGCAAAGCTGTAACCAATTGTAAGAGGAAAATACAATTTTGATAAAATTACAACTTTGTCTCTTGGAATGTTATACTTTTTCAAGAATTTTCCAAGAATAATTTCCGATTTACCATAGGAATAAACATCAGCTGTGTCATAAGTTCTAACACCATTATCGTATAGTTTTTTTAGAATTGCAAAAATCTCGTCTTCGTCATCCAAAACATAATCTAACCATTCCTTGCCCCCGAAGGACATACACCCGACAATAACTTTAGAGATTTTTAAACCTGATTTACCCAAGCTTTGGTATGTATCAAGAGAAATAGTTTGTGACATCTTTATAATTGAATAAATTATTCAGCTGTAAGTGAAAAGTTCTATAGTCGACTTTACTTTCTTGTTCAGAATGAACCAATTTCAATAGTTAGAAATTTCTTTGACTTGATATATAACCAGCTAATAAATCTCAAACAGTTGCTCAAATATTGAATTTTAGTATACCGGGGATAGAAATCCGTAAGAATAATTTGTGAACAAGACATCCCATCCTGTAAGATATCGACAAAAGTTATTCCAATTCAACTACAGTGGAGGAAATCGTTCTATTTATCTCTAATTAAATGAAAAAGTACATAAAAACTTTATCCGATTCTACATTCCATTGGATATAACTTAATTATCGAAACATCGAGCTTTTGCTTTAGGGATTATCAGTCTGTAGACATCTAAATTCGACTTTCAGGAACACGTTTGAGCACGCTCTTGACCAAAACCGACCTGTACGGATAATTCTTCAAAACAGTCTTTGATCGCACCACTTCAATATGGCGATTGTCTCTCTATCTTTGTCATCGATTTTCTTCGACGTGATCAGCTGGAATTATCTGGCATGATATGATCGAGGAATTTTGTAGTTCTTGAACAAAATCAGTACGTATTCAGAAGTATAATTAAGGAAAAAGAACAGAAACCTTAAATGCAGGTAAATCTGGTAGGGCCAAATACTTAAACAAAATTCTTTTAAATTCTATTTATGATAAAGCAACAGTTTAATTTTTTTTTTGCAATAATATGAACGTACACTAAGATTCAAAGGTATTATAGCAAATTTCAGATAGGAGTTCGATATGATTTCGATTACAGTTGTATTTAAGTGTATCAGCAAGAATTAGTGCCTGTTTCAGGGGTGCATTATTATACAGCATTGTAATTTAAACCGCGACGCGTAGACGCGTTCGAGAGAAATAGATTTGGCTGAAAACTTTAATATAGTTACCAAAACCTAAATGAAAATGAAACTAAAATTCGTTTCATTAGTTTTGAAAAACTTGCAATCATATATTAATCCTTAAATAAAAGAAAAAATGCAAAGAAGTTTTAGTACAATAGGTATATTTGGAGATAAATGGAAGTCGTTGCGCTCGAAAGATAGCGATAGAAAATCTCGAGAGGGTACAACAGATAGAGTAAGTTCTAGAGGCTCCAATAGCAGCTTGGATTCCAGAGAAAGCATCAATACACCAGGATCATCTTCCACAGCACTGTCGATAAGCAAGTCGAACACATTTCATAGAGACGATTTGATGAATTTAAAGACATCCGAGATGGTACCATCGGTATTATCAGTTCAAAAGACACCATCTCAACGAAAACGGTTTTCAGTGATTCAAGATTTACCGTCCAACTCAGATGAATATCTCGTTGATAGACACCAAAATTTACAATCAAAGAATCTGCGTTCTCAAAATTCAGCTAGAAGCAAACGTCATTCAATGTTTATACCTAGTTCGTTCAACTTTGAAGATAGCTTTCAAGATCTCGATGAAAATTCAAATGACAACACATCTAGCATTTTGACTTCCGATGAAAAGCAACCAGCTACAGAAGGTGGAGATAGACTAAGAGAAAAAAAATCCATTGAACAAATCGAAGAGGAATCACTATCTCTAGCATTTGAAGACTATAAATTAGTAATTAACGCATTTGAAAAGCCACTATCAACGATAGCAGCAACAGTAACGGGAGAAACAGCTATCATGGAAGACCATGAGTTTCCTACACTGCCATCCTTTGCCTCAACATCAACAGTAGACTCTGAAGCTTCGATTATTCATTTATCTAATTGTTTATGGATTGGTTCAGTCATAAATGATCAGAGTGATGTGGATGATCAAAAGGAAGTCATTAAGGAAGCTGGATACTTCGACGACGTTGATTTGTACAATCTTCAAGATATATTTTCGAATAACAGGGTTTCAGTGAAAAGAAACGAAAAGTTTAATGCTAATCGTACTTCACTTCATTTCAACTAGTAGTAGACTTTATGGTTGACACTTACGTTTTTTACATTTAGGAGTTATAAAATATAATGGCATAGGGTTGTTCGGTATTATCATCATACAAATGTAGTTCTTCTTTTTTTGTTTGTTTGAAAATTCACCCAAGGTGATCGTCTATGGACAAAGTCATGCGACAAACAAAACACAAGTAGTGGAAAGACTCAGAAAAAAAATATCAATTTCTAAAAAGATGAATTTTCTAGAAAAATGACGATATTCCCTTGTTACAAAAAATATAAATAGAGATGAAACTTCCTACTACTCAAGCTCATTTCCGTTGGCTCATCAGCTAATTTATTACTTTAAAAAAAGCGTCTTCTATACACCAGTAATATAACTCTGCATTACACAAAAAATGTCTTTCAACACTCCATTCTGGGATTTTTTCGATTCGATAAACGAAGAAGTCAATCAATTCAATCGCCTTCTTGACTCACAAGGTCTGAGCAATCGTATTAAAGTCTCACCAACTTCCAAGTCAATTACCACTGGTAAAAATGATCAAGAAAGCAGCCAACAAGTGGCAAGAGCAAATACTCCTAAAACTCTTGTTGGATTTCCTAACCAGTTTTTCAGTTCTTCATTTTTCAATGAGGACGTTGATATTGTCCCACCAGTTGATATCATTGATAACGAAAAGAACTATGAGTTGCATGTTTCAATCCCTGGTGCTACAAAAGATAACATCAAGATAGATTTCGATAGCGACAAGAATGAAGTTACTGTTACCGGAACAATTCTTGCTCACTCTGATGACAAGAACGTCAAACTTAACGAACGTGCATCGGGTAACTTTGAGCGTCATGTCACTTTGCCATTAGCATCGAAGCTGGATGACAAGAATATCAAGGCTAACTATTCAGATGGTGTCTTAACACTAACCATTCCGAAATTAAAGGTTGAGAAGTCAAACACCCGTCGCATCGAAATTACCTCATCGGACTCATGGTCTACATCTGATGAAGGCTCAAAAGGTAAGTCAGATGAAAAAAAGTGATCAAACTAGATATTTGAAATTCTGTTCTGGTTTTTTTATATGAAGTATCACCAACTGATGAAAATATCTGTTTATGTGGATTTCAGAGTCCTTTTTTATAGTTTATTTATGAACGAATGAATGTCTTAAACGTCAGAAACAGCTTGTAGGATCTGCCCGGTATAACCATCAGATCATCATACGAGTTCGCGAATACATATTTTTTATTTGTATTGTGTACATTTCGTTACAAAATACATGAATAAGCGTGAATAGAGTGTAAAGCATTGTAATAATGTGCAAGGAGACCAGGAAGATGTCTGGAATAAATGCTCCGTTTAAAGCACCGCGTATGAGTACACCCTCCAAAGATTTGGTTAAAGGAGTCACTTTAATAAAATTGGAAGTGGAATCATCAGCAAGCGCTAGTCCTAAAAGAAGCCCATTACCAATATCCATACCAACAAGTACCATTAAAAGGGGTTTAATAGTATCAAGAAGACCAACTGCTGAAATCAAAAAACA
>JAJMCJ010000181.1:0-19363 GCA_030572875.1 Wickerhamomyces kurtzmanii | reverse complement strand
CATTGATGAGTAAGTATTTTTTTAGACTTTTAGAACAGAAAAAAGCATTAGATCGTTGTTCGTATCTCTCATTCCCATCATCGTTCCCATCTTGTTAGATTTTTTGTTTGCCACCCTGTTTCTCCAATCAAACTGCTCCTGCCTAGATTTTCTAATTTAGGCTCACCCTTTGTGGTCATCCCAGCCAAGTCTTGAGCCCGGTTTGCGGTGACTTAATTATAAATCTGGGCCTGGAGAATTTTACGGATGTGGGTGCGCTGTGGACACCAGAGGAATTCTCTTGTTCCGAATCTACCTTCAACTTTGCGAATTTCTTTTCTATCTTACAAATGACAAGTGATGACTGGTATTTGATAAGTGACGTTTAATTTCATAGGTTACCAATATTAACATCACGATAGTTGAACAGTTTACTTTACAATGCCAATTAGAAATCGTTCAAGCTCAACAACAACAAATACTGGCTCAGCAACAACAGTTGCAGCAGCAATCTGGAGGCTTTTTACCTCCAATGAATCATCAGTACCAAATGTCAGGTAACTTTGGTCAATTCTCTGCTATTCCATCTCCAATGCCCTCATCTCAAAACTCTCAGAAGCGAATTGAAAGTTCGAACTTCAACGATAATTCTCATAGAAGATCTCAATCATCTTCAATGACGGGATCAATGGGCTCGTTCTCTATGCCTATGGCTGCCCCCCCTCCACCGAGAACTAATTCTAATACAGCTTCTCAAATTAATAATAATTCAGCACTGGGCCATTCTAGAAGACATTCTTTAGGTTTGAATGAAGCTATGAAGGCTGCTGCTCAGGTTCAAGCTAAAAGATCAGGCAAAGAATCAGATAATGATGAAAACATTCAGGCCACAAGTGCTCTTCCTGATAATAAAAACAACAGTACCACTGACAATAAGAGCTCTATGCCACCGCCATCAGGTTTCAAGTTTCCCTCAACAAAGATTGATCCTCCTGTAACGAAACTGACTAGGAATCCAAGCCACAGTCGTTCAAGATCAATGGCACAGTCTCCTAATCGAAATAGTTATCAATTTCCTCCAAAGTCACCACAACCAATTGCAGAGCAATCACTTCATTCGGATGATCTTTTAAAAGTGCTACCCCAGCAATCAGGTTTTCATGAGCGTCGTCAATCTGGGCATTTTAGATCCAATAGCCGTAACGATCCTAGCATCCAGCATAATATGAATATGAATTGGAGACAGTCTGGTTCGGGTAATTTAAATCAGATAGCACAAGTCGCTGCACATAGTCATTCGCCATCTTTGGAGCCCCCCCAACAACTATTTCAACCTGGTCACCGCTCAAGAGGTTCATATGGTAGCTCATCAGTATCATCCTTAAATGGCTTTCAGATTCCTGGTTTATCAAATGTTGGTGGTCGTAAGTCATTATTCGCACCATATTTACCACAGTCTTCGATTCCCGAATTAGTATCTGAAGGTCGTTTAGTTGTTGGTACATTGAGGGTGAACAAGAAAAATAGATCTGATGCATATGTTTCTACAGACGGTTTATTAGATGCAGATATTTTCATTTGTGGTTCAAAAGACCGTAATAGAGCATTGGAAGGTGATTTGGTCGCTGTTGAATTATTAGTTGTTGATGAAGTATGGATGAGTAAACGTGAAAAGGAAGAAAAGAAAAGAAGAAAAGATAATCACAACTCTAAGAATGATTCAAACGTTAATGACGATGTCCATAATGACGCAAGTACTTTGACGTCAGAATTGAGAGATTCGAACTCAAACTCTTCACTACAGAGAAAAGGTTCACTAAAGCAACGTCCCACTTTAAAAAAGAACGATGATGTAGAGGTAGAGGGACAATCATTACTTTTAGTTGAAGAAGAGGAAATCAATGATGAGTTCAAACCATTGTATGCAGGACATGTTGTTGCAGTTATTGATCGAATTCCAGGTCAATTGTTTGCAGGAACTTTAGGATTATTGAGACCTTCGCAACAATCGAAGGACCAGAACAGTAATAATACCAACAACAGCAGTACCAACTCTAATAATAGACCAAAGATTGTTTGGTTCAAACCAACAGATAAGAAAGTACCGCTGATTGCAATTCCAACAGAGCAAGCACCAAAGGATTTTGTTGAGAATCATCAAAAATATTCAGATAAATTGTTTGTTGCATCGATTAAACGTTGGCCTATTACTTCTTTACATCCATTTGGTACATTAGTTAGTGAGTTAGGTGTTATAAACGAACCACAAACTGAAATTGATTCAATTTTAAGAGACAACAACTTTTTATGCGAAGAATATTTAGATGAAAATGGGGACGAACGCATAGATTTTGAAACTTCAAAAATATCTCTAGAGGATGAAAAGTCTACAAGAAGAACTTTTGAAAATGAATACATTTTGTCACTAACTCAAACTGGAGAAACATCGGATCATTCAATTCATATTAGAAAAGTTTCGAACATCAAAATTGAACTAGGTGTTCATATATCAGATGTCACTGCATATATCAAAGAAGGTAGTCTTTTGGATAAAAGAGCTAGAACACGGTCAACTTCAGTTTTCTTACCTCAGGAAACTGTACATTTATTACCTAAGAAAATCAATGAATTATTGAGTTTTCGAACTGACAAAGAGAGCTTAGCCGTCTCTGTGATTTTTGAAATTGACACACGTAAATTTGAAGTTGACAATGTTTGGATAGGTGAAACTGTTGTAACACCAAAAATTCAACTGAAGTATGATGAGATCGATTTGGTCCTAAATAAAAATGCTGATAAGCCAAACAACTTGTCTTCCGCTTCCAAGGATTATATTAAAACTTTATCGTTGATTTCAAGAGAATTTCGTCGTCAAAGACTGGAAAATAATGAATTACAAAATGAACCTATTTTATCGCTGTTAGATCAGTTAGATGACGAGCGCGTCCGTTTGCATTTAAATATTTTTGAGTCATCGATAAGTTCTTCGGTAATAAACGAAATATTTTTGAAAGTGAATTCAACAATTGCGCAGCGAGTTTTTTCAACATTAGGAGATTATACGCTTTTAAGAAGAGAAACAATGCCAACTTTAACAAAATTAGAATCGTTTAAAAAGAAAATATCAGATTTTCCAGGTGTTAAAGTCGATACAACCACATCCGCAACGTTAGTAAATTCGATTTTGAATATTAGTGACCCAACGAAAAGGAATTGTGTTGAGATATTGTTATACAAATGTATGCCAAGAGGAAAGTATTTTACTGCTAATAAGATTGATTCAGAAAATTATGGAGATTATTATTTCAACATACCATTATATACGCATTTCAATGCTCCTCTAAGAAGATACAGTGATTTTGTTGTGCATAGACAGTTGAAGGCAGTTTTAAACAGCCAGATCGCAGAATATGTTGAAAATGAAGATTTAGAATCATTAAAGATGACTTCAGAATATTGTAATTTCAAGAAGGATTGCTCGAAACAATCACAAGACCAGGCCATTCATTTATTGTTATCGAAAACTATAAATTCGATGAGTCAAAAGACGGGACAAATTCTAACAAAGGGGATTGTTTTACAAGTTTATGAGAGTGCGTTTGACATATTTCTACCAGAATTTGGAATTGAGAAAAGGGTTCATGGTGATCAGTTACCTCTGAAAAAGGCGGAATTTGATAAAAGTTCAAAGGTTTTAGAATTGTATTGGCTGAAAGGAATTGATTCTGGTACTTATATTCCAGAGGACGAAAGTTCGCCATTATCATATAGAAATTCCATTAAAACAAAAATCAGATCGAGAGCCTCAGATGTTGCCAAAGCACAGACATCTGAGTTTGAACCCACTGAAGATGACATCATTCAAGAGCTGGCTGCTTTGAATTTACAGTTACCGAAACTGAAAGAAATTGGCCATAAAGAAAGCGACAATGATGATGACATTTTAAGCAAGTATCTAAGTTGTGCAATCACAAGAACCGAAGGAGACGACTACATTCAGGAAATTCGCGAGTTGAAGGAGGTTCCAATTCTATTAAGATCAGAGATTGGTATGGCTCTACCGTGTCTGACAGTTCATGCTTTGAATCCATTTACAAATACAAAGTGAGTGAGATAATCCTCACTGGTACAGGATTCTAGCTAATATTTCTGGTTTTTTGTTTAATTGCTTGTTTGTTTGATTTTATTTATTTTCAAGTCTTTATATACGTTCAATGTTTTTGTTTAGTTTCGTTTCTTGATTGATCATCTACTTTTTAGTTACTATTTTATTTATGATTGGATTCCAACTAAGTGATTTGTTAGTTGTAAAAATTTGGCACGCTTGAACAAAACATAAGGTCTACTACAATACACACAATCTCATTTTACTGGAAACTATCTGCCTACCACCTTGAACCTAGGGCCATATGTTTATTAGTTCATATTAAGCATTTCTGTAAAATAATAATCACAAATCTATCCATTTCAATTCCAGACAAACGCAAATCATGAGAGCAAAGTTAAGTTCGGATTTAATCAATTTAGTTGATTAATCACGTGTAGGCTATACTGGCTGTGCGCAACACGAATCGTTTAATACTTGGCAAATATTAATAATGAGAATGCCTGGTGCCTTCTATCTCAAAAGTGTTAGATTAGATGAATTTGCCACTCTGTTTGATAATATTTGAAAACCAGGTTTACAAGTCTTAAAAACAAAATTGGTTTGGATTTTTCTTTGTATTGCAAATATTGTCTGATATTTGCATGATTCGCACACCCTCATATTTTAACTATTGAATTCAGACGTTATTACAAAATAATAAGTATTAGAAAGCTGATATACTACATTACAGAGCAAAAGACTTTTCATGCCACTATTTTTCAATCGTCGAGTTT
The DNA here is from genome assembly GCA_030572875.1 of Wickerhamomyces kurtzmanii. Classification (NCBI taxonomy): domain Eukaryota; kingdom Fungi; phylum Ascomycota; class Saccharomycetes; order Phaffomycetales; family Wickerhamomycetaceae; genus Wickerhamomyces; species Wickerhamomyces kurtzmanii. The sequence goes on along the minus strand of JAJMCJ010000181.1, from coordinate 14,503 downwards.
CGTTTGATAATATTGGATCAGATCTGTACGATGACAACCATGACATTGACAATCCGTTGCATATTCCTCCACAATATAAAAGGTCATTGAAAAACAACAACGTTGATTTGAACTTTGGGTACATCACATCTTCGAAACAGGATGTTCTTAAAGTGTTCGACTCATTTAACGAGTTGAAAAATACATCAATGAGCCCAGTGACTGCTCCTGTAGCATTTAAGAAAACACCGAAACTTCCACCAGCACCGAAGAAGTCCATTTTGAAGAATCATCAACAGCACAAGCATTTAGTCAATGATACTTTACCGTTGAACAACGAGGACATTGAGGAATCCTACAGGCTGTCTTTGGGAAGTCCATCAAATCGAAAGAAGTCCATCGTTGACATGACTCCAGAAGAGCTGTTGGCTCTGGACAACCAGTACAGACAAGGTATTAATTTGAGCAATTTTGATTTCAATGGTGAAAACTACGTGAGATCGTTTGTTGGATCTGCTTCTTCCCACTCTACCAGTATGAAAAACAACTTGGATTTTGGTAAGAGAAACAAAAGTTTGGACAAAATGGTTAATAACATGGTCATCAGCTATCCGTCAAGACCAGTTATTGACCATGAGGCTTGTGTGCTTTCCGTCAAACATCGAGATTTCTCGTCTTTTATAAAAAGTTATTATGACAATAACGGCTTGGTCTCAAAAGACGAGGACGAATTTCAGTACCCTGAATATTTAAGATCATTACTGTGTTACATTAGTGGTAGGCAGCATAGTTGGTCATCACTTGATTGGACATTGCAATACTTTTTGAAAGATGGAGACTCATTGGCTATCATTGCCAAACTCCCGGAAGATACCAATACTTCTGACAATAAAAAGATCCAGAAAATCGAAGCGGACATACTGGAGTATATAACATCTAAAATAAGAAACAAAGATACAAAAATATCGATTTCAATAGAATTTATCAAATCTGATAATACTGCCTATGTATTAAGAAACTCAATAAAGATTTACAGCCCGAACATTGCTCTTATCTCAACTTTATCCGCTTCAATTAATCTCAGATCAAATAGCAAGAGAATAAAACTGCATAATTATATTGTGAGACATTTTAGTTTGCCCACAATTATTGTTCCAAATTTTTTTTTGGATCTCGATGAATTGAATCACGCCAAAAATATTCCACGGATCAACATAGATAAATCAGAGGACGGTATTATTTATTCAGATTCAGATGCTAATGACAGTGATGATCCTGATGATGAGCAAATGTTTGAATTTGATGAGAGAATCGCCAAGAGTGAACAAAATCGTAAAACATTAAACAAAGCCTACTTTTCAAAAAAACTGATAACAACAGTGGATAACACATTCAAAATAATAGAAACTGAAGCTTCAGAAAATCTCTCAGTAAACTCATCTTCCCCAATTACATATTATCCAAATCATGTCAACTCTAGGCATCATTCTTACAACAAAATTCGACAAAACTCAAATTGCTCCTCTGGCTCATCAACCGGGCGAAATATTCAATTTTTTGATCAACCCTCCCCCTCTGTTTATAAAGTGAAGTCATTATTAGGACCTGAAGATAACAGTAGCTCTGTTATTCAAAGGTCTAAATCTTACAGTTCGCCAATAACAAATTCACTGAGTAATGGTATAAACTCTTCGAGTATAAATTCACGGAAAAATAGCGGAGGACCAATATTATCGAAAAGTGCAGACGATAGTAGTAAAAGCGGATTTTTTAAAAAGTTTTCATTTGGAAAAAAGAAAAAGTAGATCTAGAGTGAAGTTTCATGTTATCCTCTATACACGTGTAACAGTATATATATTTTTCATGAAGTAATAATGATCTATTGTCTTATCACCTTGTAGTATTTCTAGTATACTTGTGCGATTGCGATCTCTACTACAGGATATTTACCTATATAATTGTTTATAAGCTGTCCGCAAGATGTATAGTTGAATGATTCAAGCGTTTTCAAGCTATGTTCTTGTTTCCTGTTTGTTTATAGGGAGGGTATTAATGAAATAAACACACCCTCGAATCTCGTATATCTTATCTTTACATATGGAAAGCGCTCCAAACCAATTTTTTATTTTTTGTGGGGAAATAGGTCTCTGTCGAAACCTATATAAATACTCCAGACATATTCTATTTTCTTGCTATTTGTCATTTAAAGATAAATAATTTCAGAAACTAATAATTAATTTAAAGATGACTTTAATCAAAAACACACTACTTCGTTCAGGGTATGTAAACATTCGTCGGGATTTTCTTGACAGTCAGCAGTACTGACACCAGATCTAGAACATACGGCTTTATTGCTGGATCAATAATCCCATTGGCTCTAACCAAATACTACTTGATTCCAAATTCAATAACAAAAAACAAATCCGATATAGACTACTTGCAGAAATCGGTGCACGCGTTAGGCTGGCAAGTCCGTTATTTGGAGAATCCTACATCATTCGATGATTCAGAAGCTGAAAATCATTTCAATGACGGTTTATATTGGGCAGGTTTTTAATCTTCTCTTTTCACTGTCAATGGAACCAACCATACAGGATTACTGGTTCACTCTTGCGAGACTAGGTTTTGTTGATTTGGCATACGCTCAAGAACGATCTTGATCATTCCACGCTCCCTCGGGTATTTCTCGTTATTAATTAATGATCAACTAAAGAATACTGATATTCTACTACTACAGTTAATGAAATGTGGTAATCCTTCAATGCGACTCCTTTCGTTCATTTATTTTTTTTGTTAACCGGTGGATTGGCCAGGTTGAACAGATAACAATTGATTAATTAAACATTTTTACTTTCAAAAATGCATATTGTAGTACATGTATCATCTGTCTGTAGATTTAAGATTTGTTACGTACTCAACTTTTAGTGATTACTGCTAGGACTCAACTGACAAAATCTGTTGGGAGAATATCGTAATCCAGACTGTGTATATCTCTTTAAAATAAAGTTTACTAATCCAAAACTTGGTAAATCTTGATAAAGTTTCCGACCCAGATCATTCAGTGATTTTTAGTGACTTGTTTCGATCACATGTAGATCTGTAATGGATCAATTAGTACAAAGAAATGGCCAGGACGAAATATAGTGTGTCAGTCCTCAATGGTTGAGTGACCTGGCCTCGAAACCCCAAAGATACACCCTATTACAATGTCGAAAATAGGTCAATTACTAATACTTGCACTTGAATTCAAAGTTGAGATTTTCTATAAAAGAAAAACCACTATTTCCATGTTATTTCCTTTTCCGTATTATTTTGAACCTGCAACACAGGCTGATCTGTGACGTAATTACTTGATACCCTAAGAGTGTCATTTTGTCACGATTTAATCATAGAAGAAGCAGTCTTTAGCTGGCTAATAAGAAACTTCTATCTTATTGTGTTTTATTTCAATCAGAGATAATGGATACACTAACTTATAATTTTTCTCAAATGTAGGAAAAGTCGAATTTTTTATTTAATTGTATCATAATATTATGTATTACGGCTGTAATTCTTAATAACGTTATAATCTAATATCTCACATTTATTATGGTATATGTGCTTCTAACTATATAACTATAGAGCTTTTATCATATAGTAAAGCAGCTAGCTGAATGTGTTCAAAATGTGTTAAAAAACCATTAGGTAGAATCCAGAGTCGGAGGAAATGGCACATGATCGAGAACAGAGCTTTTTATATCAGATACGACCTGTGAGTGCTCTATGATACCTTCGATTTCGCCTTCTTACACATATTTCCGTTTAACCATTCATTAACTAATATACAATTTACTAATATTCGCAACAGTTCAAGTAACCTCGATATTCGTGATTTCCTCATTATTTAACCTTATATCTCTAGTTAATTCTAGAAACTTGCTAAACGTTAGGCCATCGACCTTATTACTTTGTATGTACGTTATGTATAAGCTGTTGTTTTCAAGGTTCTTTTCGTTGAATAGCTTCTTGAACAGGAGATCTTTTTGATATTGAAATTTTCTAACCAAATCTCTAAAATCATGAAGTATTTTTGACTTCTGATGTGGTGACAGCTTTATATTCAAATTCAACGGATATTTTTTCAGGAAGCCTATTATCCCGTTCAACGAAATAAAAAAAATATTAAAAAGGAAATTCCCGTAACTGTTACTAAGATCACTCAAAAAATCAATAATTGGGTAAATTTTTGCAATCAGTTTAAAATTGAATATTCCCACTAATTTTTTGATCTGGGAGTTTATATCCTCCAGTACTTTCAATCTATTAAACTCATTGGTCATGTTCTCTTTTAATGTGTTGAAAAGTTCAAATTTTTCTTTGATTGCCTCTCGCAAAGATAATGACGATATTGTCGTTGTTGTCGTTGCTGCATCGTAGTTGAAATCAAATATGTCTTGCGTAAGCTCCATGGACTCAATAATCGTTCTTTCAAATGATAATATCACTATCTGGATTTCGGCATTGTATTCTATATCAATTAAGCCATTCATCATTTTATCATCGTTGTGATTTCTGTCCACTTCTGTGCTCTTTGTTGAGTTCATATCCATTGGTATCAAATAGATTCTTGAGATCTTTTCGGTATGGAAATACCGAGGTGGGGTCGGATCTAAATATTTTTACAAATTATTTTCTTGATGCTTTGTGATGATTCATATTAAGAAACAGTAGCTCCATCAGTAAGACATTCACAACTACATGGGTGAACAGAAGAGAGTACAGGAAGAGACCAAGCAACCTGGTGGTTACATTGGGTTTGTTGCCGGTGTCTTTTCAGGAGTTGCGAAGAACACGGTTGGACATCCTTTTGATACGATAAAAGTCAGATTACAGACTTCGGAAGGAAGATTCAAAGGTCCTTTAGACTGTGTTTGGAAAACATTTAAGACTCAAGGAGTCAGAGGATTTTATCTTGGATTTACTCCACCTTTAGCTGGGTGGATCATTATGGACAGTGTCATGTTAGGGAGCTTGCACAATTATCGAAGATTTGTCAAAGATACATTATATCCGAATTTTGATCAGTTACCTTTAGCTGGATGTATCATTAGTGGTGTCATGGCGGGCTGGACAGTTTCATTTGTTGCTGCACCAGTTGAATTAGCAAAAGCCAAACTTCAAGTTCAGTACGATGCGAAAACGACCTTATACAAAGGTCCTTTGGATGTTATTACAAAAGTTTATAATACCAAAGGTATAAGAGGTTTATATAAGGGTTTGTTTTCTACACTTGTTTTTAGATCCAATTTTGTATTCTGGTGGGGATCCTATGAAATTTTTACTCAATGGTTCAAACAAAATACATTAATGTCGAATCCTGCAATTAATTTTTGGGCTGGTGGTTTCAGTGCTTCAATGTTCTGGACTTTTGGTTATTGGACTGATGTTATCAAACAGACGGTATTAGTGGACGACAAGTACAATGGTAGTATCAAGAGTTGGGTTACTGCCACTAAAACCATTTACAAGACAAAAGGAATCAATGGATTCTTTAGAGGTTTTGTTCCTTCTATTCTCAGATCATTTCCAGCTAATGCAGCAGCTTTGGCAGCATTTGAAGCTTCGCTGAGGTTTTTATCGAAGTAGCACATACTATCATTGAAGACTAACTACAAGTACTAAAGTTATGGAAACAAAAAATGCAGGTGTGTATATGTATGTTCATATTATGATTTAACGGTATTCTATTGTTTGAGAAATTTGGTTCAAGGTTTTTTTAGAATTCATTATGGTTTCTTCCTTTTGGAATTGCCCCTTAGTATTTTTTACACAACAAAAAAGTTTTTAAAGCGAATATAAATTGATTAAACAGTTAGAATAATCACCTATTTTTCCCAAGGTTTTTTCCTTTGCGAAGCAACCGATTCTGACGATTCATCCTTCAGAACTATACTTGGGATTTGCTTTATTCCTGGAACTTCTTTACCTGATAAAATGATTTCGACTATGTTCTGGTAGTTTGATGAGTACTCTGGCTCTTGTTGTTTCTTAACTTCTTCATTTGACTTCCACTCTTCATAGTCCTCAATATTCAAAATTTCTCCAGTGGCATTGCAAAAATAAAATGTTTTCGCCTGCTTTGTCAGTCTCTCCCTATCCTCACTATTAACCTCTGTCATTAATTCGTTTATTTGTTCGTTTTTATTTGAATTCAAGTGCTCCAAATATGATTCAAATACATTTTCTAAACCGTTCTAAACGATGTTAATAAAGCTGATTGTCTACAATTTTCACCCGATAACATACTTTAAAGTCCTCATTATCAAAGTCAAACGCTTCAAACTGTTTGTAGATTTCCTCCTGAGAAGTCATCGAGATGCTCTTTGATTCTTTGAGTCCAGAGGTTTCTGTCTTAGCCGATACCTCTAATTCATTTATGCTAAGTTCGTTTTTAATCACGTTTCTAATCACGTGACTCATCAAACCGTTTGTAATCTTGAAATTTAACTTGATGAGATAGATACTCTCATCTCTTCTTTAACTAATAGTCTCGTATGTCATTTATTTCGGTGAAATCATTGTTAATCAGCTCAATTTTGTTAAGAATTGGGTTTTTTTGCTTTGGTTTGTATCAGGATGAGTATATGGAAGTAAAATATACAGATATTGATTATCTTGTATTCAGTGATGCTGCAAATTTTGTTTATCACGGGAAATCTCCCTATCTCAGAGAAACTTACAGATACACCCCTTTGCTTGCGTGGATTCTTGTTCCCAACTCCATAGTATACTCTTTTGGTAAATTGCTCTTTATGGCGTGCGATTTAATCACTGGTATACTGATATTGCGGATCTTAGACCTATTCAAAGTCTCATACAATAAGAAACTCATTCTGTCGTCAATATGGCTACTAAATCCTATGGTTATCACGATAAGCACCAGAGGGAGCTCTGAAAGTCTATTGACAGTTGTGATTATGCTGTTCGTATATTTCTTGCTGATCAGAAGGATAGAGCTAGTGGGCGTATTGGCAGGTATTGCAGTTCATTTGAAGATATATCCAATTATATACGTTCCAACTGTCATACTGTATCTGGGATCGGCATCATCAGCAGAACGTGGCAGAACTCAAAAAAGGTATACATCATTCATTTTCAAGTATTTTACTAAGGACGCTTTCATTTTCGCTTTATACTCATCATTTTCGTTTATTCTGCTATCGTCAATAATGTACAAGATTTACGGTGACGAGTTTATAAATAATTCTTACCTGTATCACTTATCTCGAACAGATCACAGGCACAACTTTTCGGTTTATAATATATCGCTGTATTATAAATCTGCATTCCCGAAAACTTCAACATTAGATTTCACATCTCTGTCATTCTTGCCTCAGTTATTGCTATCAGGTATAATCATTCCACTGATATTTGTTCAAAAAAATTTGCTGGATACCTTTTTTTTACAAACTTTTACATTCGTTACATTCAATAAAGTCTGTACATCACAATATTTTATTTGGTTTTTGATTTTCTTGCCATTTTATTTGAATAATAGCCGTCTAATAAGTAATCAGAAACTGAAAGGTGTTTTTTCATTATTTATTTGGATATTGAGTCAAGGTTTATGGCTGTATAATGCTTACGAGCTAGAATTTTTGGGTAAAAGTACTTTTTATCCTGGATTGTTATTCAGTTCGATTTTTTTTTTCTTAACAAACACATACCTGATTGGTGTCTTTATGGACGATATATCAAGTAATTGAGTCCACAAAAGACAAATAATATTAAATCGTCAGACATGTAATTTTAGTTGGTGTTCAAGAAAAAGTAATAAAAAACCTCAATTTTATGATAGAAGTGTCAAAAAAGTCTGTCTCAAAAGTAGTAGATAATACCAATTAAGCACAAATATATATAGGCTTATCGAAACTACGAAATGTTTCCGTAGGCTACTCAGAAACTATAGAGTCTATATGGTTTATTATAAAACTGATTTTTTGTATGCTGGCTTTACCAAAAAAATAATAATCCGATCACTCATAACCTACAGAAAAGAAAAATTTAATACCATTATTTTTATTGAAATAGATAAAATTTCACATATACATATATATATAAATTAATTATTGAAACAAAGTGAATAACCAAACCATATAAAATGTCGAGATTAGAACTCTATTCGCCGGAAGGACTAAGAATGGATGGTAGAAGATGGAATGAATTACGTAGATTTGAATGCCGGATCAACACTCATCCAAACTCATCGGATGGTTCTTCGTATGTTGAACAAGGTAATTCAAAAGTTATATGTATTGTGAATGGCCCAATGGAGCCTAACAACAGATCACAATCATCGTCAATAGGTGCAGTACTGCAAGTGAATTTGAACATTGCATCGTTCAGTACGATGGAAAGAAAGAAGAGATCAAAAAATGAGAGAAGAGTTTTAGAACTCATAACTGCATTAGAGAGAACATTTAACGAAGCTATTATTACCAAAATGTATCCTAGAACTTTGATATCCATTAATATTGATGTTTTGGCCCAAGATGGTGGGCTTCTATCTGGTATTACAAACTCTATTACACTAGCTTTAATAGATGCCGGTATTGCAATGTACGATTATATCAGTTCAATATCCGCAGGTCTTTACGATACAACCCCATTATTGGATTTGAATTCTCTAGAAGAATTGGATATGCCGTTTTTAACTATTGGTGTAGTTGGTAAAAGCGAAAAGTTAGCTTTATTACTATTAGAAGACAAAATGCCGTTAGATAGATTAGAGTCAGTTCTGGCTATTGCCGTTGCTGGTGGATACAGAATCAGAGATATAATGGACAAAGAAGTTAGAAGACACGGTGGTATAAGGCTATCAAAATTATCCAACAAATAGAAGCCTTGGGAAAATTTCCCGTGTATATTAATTACATCATGTATCAATATTAGAGTATGCTTAGTATTTTAATAAGATACTAATAACATTATAACAACACGATATGTAGTAAGTATTGTCATAAAACTATAAATGGAAACCAACAAAACGAGATCGTTAAAAACAGTTTTATTGAACTCAAAAATATTTAGAAAAAAACACTATTTGTCAGTTTTCATGATCTTCTTACCTCGATTAAAAAAGCCTTTCGCAATACTTGATGCATGTATTTCACCAACTTTGTCTCTAACTGAGCTTGAATTGAATACTCTTCTTTTGTTCAGGAAATGGTTAACATTATTTACAGTTGTTGAAATCGAGTGTTTTCTAGATATGTCTGAGGCATTAGCATAAGCAGCTGCAACATGGCTATTTTTAACAGTTGAATGATAATCAACGGTATCAACAGACTTCAAATTAAACGAGATCCATGCAGATAATCCAGTGTCAAACGTAATTTCTTTCATTCTTGCATCCCTTAATGCATTAATTCTATTCTGAGGGTTAGTTATTGCACTAATTTTCTTCAAATCAGATAACTCATAAACATTTGCAAGAACTGGGACAGAAGTTAAAGAGACCGGAGTAGCATTAACAGTTGATGCTAGAGCTGCAGTTTTTGGGTTTTCTTCGGCAGTGGCTGATTGTGAGGATACTGATTCTGATCCACTCGTTTTTCTTGTATCTAAAACAGGAGTCAGGTGCCCATCTGTCAATAAACTCGAATATCTTTGCTTATGTACCTGAACATCGTTAAAGGAAACATTATTACTTTCAGAAGACTTAGTGTCTTTTGGATCATCAAGTACTTTAGAATTATCATCACTTCTGCTTGATAGTTGTTCACTGAAATATGCCTCACGATTTACTCCAGGTGGAGTTTCAACTGAAATATGGTGAGGCAAAACAGTATTTGAACGAGTTCTATAAGTCTCAGGGGCTTCGCCGGTTTGGTACCTTTCAGAAGATTTACTATGACCATCTGAGATACTCACAGTATCATCCATACCATCGGAGAAATCTCTGTCATGACTCTCTAGATCACTACCTTGCTTCCAAACACCTAGTTTTCCTTTCAAATCACTCTCAAATTCAGAATCCGAATCAGAGTCTTTGCTCAACATATTTTTATGTGGTGAGTTCAGTGTATCAGGGATTGACAAGGTGCTCTTTGAGCCGTTGTTTAGGTAAGGGGTAATTGGTTTCGAATTGATATCACTAACTGTATCAGGAATTGATAAAGACGATCTTCTTGAGCTTGTGTCTTTACCATGAATTGTTCCATCTTCATTCTGATGATACCCTTCTATAGAGGGTATTGGGGGGGCTGTACCATTTATAAATTTATTTCGATAGCTGTCTGTGTCTGGTCTCCAATGACCAAAATTTATGGATAGACCATTCAATTCGCTCCTTGAATTTGATAAAGATGATGAAAGGGTTGTATCATTTCTTTGAAGATCTGAAGTTCTTTGATCAAAATTCTCATTAGAGTTTGGATTTGGCGATTCAACTGTTGATCTGTCTGCCGCTTCGTTATTGGAATGTATATGTCTAAATGATCTTTCACTTCTTGTTGACGAAACGTCTTTATTGAACTTTGTAGAAGAACTGATAGACCAACTACCAGTTGACAATGACCCGGAAGATGTCGATCTCGTTAAATGAAGATTGTGATGATTATAGCTATCTATATCTTCATTTGATTCTCTACTTGTATCAATATCATTAGGATTTCGAATATTCAATGGTGGTTCAGTATCAAGTACATCATCTTCACTTGAGTCAACGTAATCATCATAGTACTCATTCACAGTATTGTAATACTGCGAGGTCACTCTGCCTTTCTTCAAATCTTCAGCTGCAGACGCCGTTTTCTCATTGATTGCATTATTGTCCTCTAATGATAAATCGTTCGAACTGACAGACTCATCAAAATGTGTATCTTTGTTGTTTAGAGAGGCTAAGGATAGCTTTCTAGAGAGTTCATCAACCAGTGGCTCTGTACTGTCTGGTAAATTTCTGTTGTATGCTAACCCAGCAGCTGATATAGAATCCTCTGAAATAGGAACGGTCTCCTCTAGTCTTGAAATTGAAAGTCCCTCTTGATGTTCAAAAGGTAGTATTAGACTTGGTACTGTGCTTTCTTGTAACTCACGCTCTTGGTTGGATCCTTCACTAATGGATTCCTGCATTGCGTCTTCATTTATTGGAGTTGTTGAGAATATCTCTAAACCTTTTTTTTGGTCACTTTCATTTTGTTTATTCTCTGCTTCATCGTTGTGCTCTGGGTTATTCTTTGGCTGAGCTTCAGTGTTATTACTGGCGACGCCATTATTCCATTCCTGCTTGCCAACATCTGCCTGTTGTGTGTCATACATGATGTTTAGGGTAGTGTTATGCTGTTCAATCGGGCTTTCTTTCGGTTCTAAGAGTTGATCTGTTGTCGGCTTGTACAAGCTTGATTCTGGAGCAGCCGTTACGGTTCCAGTCTGACGTGAACTTTCCCCATACTGGCTATCCTCACAGTTGCCATCATTGTATTTGATCGGTTCGTAAAAAGACTTCTTGCTAGGATGATACTCGTCATCCTCGTCGTCGCCGTCCTTGGCTCTTATTACCTCTGCATCGTCAACCGTATTACCGTACCTACCCATATCCAGCTGCGGTAGATCTGGTGTCTGGACATTGATCGAATCAACATCCTCAACTGCATCACTACCTTCACTACCATCGTCTTCCTCAACATCGTCCCTGTACCAGAAATGTTAGTATTTTTAGAAACTTCAAAAGGGAGTGTGACACGCACCAATCACCACCATCGTAAGAAGGAGCTTCCTTCAACCATCTCTTCGACTTCTGTCTTCCAATATTACCATCATTATCATCACGCAGTCTGCTCATCCTATATACTTTATTATTAAGGTAAAGCTTAGTTAGCAATTGTATGTAAATCAGTCCTGTCCTTCACGTTATCATGATCTTTTTTAAATATTGAGACGTGTCAGGGCAGGGTAACTTTACTTATTTTCTAAAATTTTATCTCATCTTGAGGAAGATTATAAAGACGAAGGTTGTCAAAGAAAGAAGTTAGGATAACTAAATCAGAAATAATATGACAGAAGTGAGTTAATGTTTTAGAAGATTTCTCTACGGGACTTGTGAGTTTTTGCTAACCTGTTTCCAGCTAGCTCCCAAATCAATTGTTTACTGTGGTATCTGTACGTTTCCACCCGAAGTAAGTATTGAATGAATGGGTAAAATGAAATTTTTAGAAAAAGCACATATGTGGCTAACAGACGGTAATTAGTATTGTGAGTTTGGTTCCACGTTCAAGAGATGTAAAGCCTGGTTAGAAGAAAACAGCGAAGAGCTATTTCAACAGCTCTATTCAGACGATGCTTTAGCCAATGCCACCTCATCGTTATCTTTGGAAAAACAAGAAAAAATTGACAAAGACTTCCAGAAGAAACAAGCGAAAGAGGAAGCCAAAGCTGAAAGAGAACTACAGATACTGTTGTCTTCGAAAGTTCTGATCAAGAGAATTGAAAGAACCAAGAGAAAGCACGTTATTGCTATTTCTGGTTTAGAGATTTTTGAGATTGATATGAAAAAACTAGCTAAGACATTTGCCTCTAAGTTTGCTACTGGGTGTTCTGTTACGAAAAATGCCGAAAAGAAAGAAGAAATTGTTGTTCAAGGTGATGTCGGTGATGCAGTTGAAAGCTACATAACTGATCTATTGCAGCAGAAGGGTCTAACTGATGTCAAAGTTGAACAGATGGATGAAAAGAAGAAGAAAAAAGCTGCCCCAGTGCCATGATATGATCGTTTATGTCTTTGTTAAGTTATGTATACAATTTAATGAATAGTTTTTACTATATTCTAGCTTTGTTTGGCCGAACTGTTTTTAACTGCCGATGGAAGTAAGTTTCTTAACTGTAGCTCGCCAGCAATATCTTGGTTCTTTGCAGATTTCAGACAGTTATCAGAAAATATAAATGAAAATATCCTTGAAACAACCAAAAAGGGAAATAAAACGACATACCCTCGGAATTAAATTGAACTTCGGTAGACATCGATTCTTGACAAAAAAGAGCTTTGACCATTAAAGCAATAACAACTACTGTCAACAGTAGATACAGTGTTTTGTTTTAAGTTACAAAGTATGGCGAATTTTACAAGCTCACTCGAAGTATACGTAGCTAGGCGAAGCCTTGGATGCTGGCCAAGAGAATTTTTTGATGACTCATTGGTCGAGAACGGTAGCCGTGAGTACAATTTATTGAATAAGTTAGGAATATTTAGTATTAACCTTCGAATGAAGTCTCATTTGCTGCATTGTTGGAGTACCAGCTTGAAACAATAACTGGGAATACAAGTAGCATAATAGAAACTGACCCAAGTTTTTTACAAAATGAGCAGATTGATCTGTTAGTTCAAAGATCAATATCATCTTTATCCTATATCAAAGACAACAAATCAAGCACAGAATACATTGCACACGCAGTCATTCTTGCATATTTGTATTATTTAACTCAGAGATTTGATGGTACCATAGATCTATTGTCGGAATTGCATATAAGCTTGGGTATCAATAGCTATATTGATCTACTATATTTTAGGAGAATTTTACTTTTAGGAGGTTCGTTCAGGAAAATTAATGAGGTATCAAAAGCTAAGGAAGTTTTTGTCAATGGTTTAAACAGTATTGATGTCTTGCCGAACTTATCTGATGTCAGATCTAATGAATTGTTGAACTTAATTTTTTATCAATATTCATCATTACTAGGAAGTCATCTCTCATTTAACTCAATAAAACCTTTATTCAAAAAGCCCAATCTAACAATATCATTTTCCAATTACTTGATAACTGAAAATCTTACTGATTCAACTTATGTTGATGAAATTAATAAATACATCAAACTTGTATCAAGCAACTTTTTGGAAACCTCAAGATTTCCATCTGCAAACGAATCAAACAACACAGAATTTGAAGAATTTTTAGGACTCATTGTTGATTCTAACATTGCCATAGACAGAATTTATTTGTACAATTTGCTGACAGCTGCAATTGGTAAAACTTATCAATCACATATTATATTAAGAAGTTTAATCAGTATTCTTTACGAATTGAATAAAACTGATGAATTATCACTAGCGATAGATACATACTTGGAGTACATTGAAAAAGATCATGAACAGAACGGCAAGTTCTACAATGTTTTATCAATTTTTACCACATTGACCAAAATTTTAAATATTTCTTCCAAGAAAACAAATTTGAATTCGGGTTTTTTGAACACCTTAACCAAAACATACAGAAAATTCAAGGAATTGGTTATTAAATTTAGTGATGAGAAAGATATCTCTTATATAAAAGAAGATAGTACTGATTTACTCTCATATATCGATTCAGTTAAAAATCATAACTCAACTAAATTAAATGAAATTTTATCAATTTCATATGAAGCACTTGCAAAAGTTAATATTTTTTTCTCTAACCATATGTCTAACACTTCGGCCGACAATCTTGAGTATTTAAGAGATTCCATCCTTTTTTTCAAAAACTCTATCTTTTACAAATTTACGGTTAAAACAAGTTTT
>JAJMCJ010000180.1:0-19404 GCA_030572875.1 Wickerhamomyces kurtzmanii | reverse complement strand
ACTATTGATAATGCAGGAGAGTGTTGTATTTTGCACTTTGAAATTTATTTTTGTAGAATATGATTGTTGTAAGGGTTTCGTATCTGGAATCAAATGCGAATCGTATTTAAGAGATAAAATATCAACACATTGAGTGTTTGAATCGCTCACCAAATTCAGTTTATAATAGTTGCAAAATATAGATAAGTCTTTGATATCATTGAAGCCTAACATACTTATTAAATTATTTGCATTATAAGGTTTAGTTCTTGAATGTAGAGAACGATAAATCGACTTAATTGCATAGAATCTGATTTCATTCAAATGAATTTCCAACAAGCAAGATATCAGAAATGGAGTTTTAGTGCTTTCAAATAGTTTAAAAAAGTTATAAAACAAATTCACAGCATTTTCATAGTTAATTTTATTTTTCTCTTTTATATTATTTTGAGATGCATAATCTTTAAATGAAATAGCCAACTGAATTAATTCATTTTGATAAATATCTGCAGGCAAAGTTTGTATCTCTCTATCAATTTCAGCATCTCGGAAATGACTGATCAAGTAATAGGCTCTAAATTCAGCCTCATTAGGACAGGATCCACCTCTTGCTCTAACCTCCGTATAAGTTTCCATTAATGTTTTGACTGATTTATTGAACTGCTCAATTTCTTGTTGTTGGGAATAATCTAGTTCTCGTCCATTGTAAATATGACCAGCCATTAGGTGCAAAGTGACCAAATGAATACGTGCAATACGCTCATTACAATCAATAGCTTCAGGACCAGAGTAATTCTGTAAGGTAAAATCTTTACGAATTGCTCTTGTACGATCCCAGATAAAAAAATGATTATCTGGTAATGTATCTAGGACATTGTCAATAATGTAATCTAAAGATTTTACAAGTACATGAGGTGGCCTAACATCAGATGGTAATGGTGGGGGTTGTCCAGCTGATGATCTTGCAAATGCTTTAACAGCTCTCAAACTTGATATTTTTCCAGTTGTTGGATCCTTTTCAATGCCAGTAACATCATTTTCCACAGTTCTTCTAGTTCTCTCGAAAATAGGGCACATATCATAGCAAGAACCTTTGAACGCAATTGCATCATTTAGATCTCGTCTTGTTTCTTCACTATCCATTAAGCCCTTTTTGATCATATACTTTCTTTCCACTTCTCTCATTTTCTGAAAATCATCATACAATCCTTGTACATCATGACTGTCATGTTCCATCGATTCCATTTTTAGTTGATTCTGTCTATCCCATTCATCTTGAGCAATTGCTGGACGATCCAGTATAGATTTCTGCTGAACAAAAAATTTTGGCAATGGACGACTAGCATGATTTAGGTGTGTGAAACCTCTTGAAGATGGGTCATCTATTAAAGGACCAATTAACTGATTTTCTTCTTGTGATGGTTGTTTCATAAATGGTGTTATAGTTTTTGTACTTCTAAATGCAGAATCTTTAGGGAACATTGATGATTTTGAATCTTTTGCATTTGGAACACTGGAATTTTGTTTATTCAATTCTTGATTGGTGAAAATTTGTTTTGATTGAGAAAACTTCTTTTTGTTATTATCAATAGCTGGTGCTTTGGACCTATTGCTGTTTCTGTTATTCGTGAAACTTTGTACAGGACGATTTTTATTTCTGTTCTGATTAAAATTATTATTGGTCGTATTGTTAGTGATATTATTGTTACTGTTGTCATTATTATTATTTGTATTAGTAGATCTCATGAATGGGTTCGAATTTGAAGCACTTTTATTGTTTTGAAAAGTATTATTTTTCGTAAAAGTCGATGTTGCTGAATTGGAAGAAGAAATATTGCGTGAAGGAACAGAACTTAAAGGGTTGTTAGTCTGTATGGGTCTACTAAAAAAGCTGAAACCATTGGAAACAGATCCTGCTGTTCCTGTTGAATTCGGTACAGAACCAAACGCTGAATTCATCTATACAAAAAATTGAAAGCAACACTTTTTGTATTTTTAAATCTTATTCAGCTAGGTGGCAAACACTTCCAATCACTTAAAACAAAGCTCAAATTGACAACTTTTCTAGATCATCTATTAAACACAAAAAACTATTTCATTTTCTATCTATTTCACTCATCGACTTTACAAAAAGACCATCGCAACAAACATCCTCAAATATTTTTGTTAAGAGCAGCATTATAAGAATACAAAAATATCTACTTCATTACTTAGGGTATAAGGTCTACTGTGTCTATGTCTATATATATATTCTTTATAAAAAGTCCCCCTCCAATATTGGGTAAATGATCAACAAAGCTTGATGTAATAAATAGCGTATCCATTCTTCAATTCGCTAGTGATGAGATCACCTGTAACGTGATACAATCGAAACCCTTTGTTTAGCAGTTCCTCTAAAAAGTACTCAATTATTTCAGAAGTACGAAGATGTACTCCAATTATTATTTTAGTCTCTGGGCCTGCTATCTTTTTGATGGCATCAACAAGAAATGGAACTAGGTATTCGTTGTATACGATGTCACATCCAATGATGAAGTCTGGGTATTCAAACTCCCCTTGAGTCACCTGCTTGATATTTGATGCCCCAAAATTCAAATACTCCCAGTCGTATTCTACAACATCAATGTATTGTCGACGCCGCGTTATTGGAGATGAAGACTTGAAAAAAGTGGGATGCTTCTTTTGTTTTCTATTTTTGCTTGAGGATTTAGTCTTTTCAGAATTATCATCCGTTAAAATTGTTGTCGTTTTAAACTCAGAAACGTTTCTCAAGATATTTTTTTTCAAAGGTTTGAGTAAATGCGCTTGATCAGTCGCAATATAATGTCCGCAGTATTCGCTTATTGTCGCACCAAATATTCCGGTAATACCAGCACCCAATTCAATAACACTGGCAGTTGATGCAGGAGTGAAAAATTTGGCAAATGGATTTCTCTGGTGAAAGAGTAACCATTCGACAAAAAGAGGTGATATTTTCCATAACATAAATCCAGTTGTGCTTGATTCTGTATTCGAGCATAAGCTCGTTAAGTTTTGATCAACTTTCAAGTCAAATTTTCCATCTCCAAGTGACAGATCAAGTACAGCATGGCCTTTAGAAAAAAACCCCAGATCCTGTGCTCCTGAAGGTTTCGTTTCTACATACAGTTCATAAATGTGAGAATTGATAGAAACTGAATCGAGTTCTGTAAAATCTTGCAAAAAGCTTTGATCCATAATTAATATGTTGTTTTAAGTGCTAGATGATCTTGTTCGTAACATAGTCCCAATAACAGGTCTAACAAAGGAAAGGATATAGAACTGATAAGATAAACTAAAAGTTGTCTTATTATTCTAGCTTTGGTTTTTCCGATTCTAAGCTAAATATAAAAAAACATATCACGTGATTTATGATCAAACTTTGTCTTTTGGTCTATAGGAACGATCTACAATAAACATTTTCTATCTATACTTTTTTTTTGAATTTTATTTTTCAGTTACTTAATTAATTAAATCAATGAACGTTTCTTCTAAATAAGGTTTTTAGCTAGTAGGATCTCAGCAATCAAAACACCTGCACCCGCAGCACCAATAACGGTGTTGTGTGATAGAACCACCATTTTGAAATCCAAAACTGGATCTTCTCTAATACGACCCACAGAAACACCAAAACCAGAATCACGGTCACGATCCAATCTTGGCTGCGGACGATCTGGTTCCTCTAAAACATGAATTGTTTGTTTTGGAGATGAATAGCAACCTAATTTAAAGGCATCACATACATAATTTCTCAAAGCACTTTTAACCTGTTCAACAGATGGGGCTGGTCTGTTTTTGAATTTCAAACTAATACATTCGGTATGACCATCAGAAACAGCGACACGGTTACATTGAGCTGAAACTTTTATCTCGTCGTCTGATAATATCTTGAATGTGGTACCGTCATCCGATAAACCACCTAATATCTTTTTAGTCTCCCATTCGATTTTATCTTCTTCTCCACTGATGTATGGAACAATATTATCTAAAATATCAATTCCAGGAATACCTGGGGAAAACCCGGCACCGGAAATAGCTTGTAAAGTAGTTGCAGTTAAAAGTTCAATTGGACCAAAAGCTTCGATTAAAGGTTTCAATGGAGCTACTAAACCAGCTGTTGAACAGTTTGAAATGCATGCAATGAAACCTGGTCTTTTTTCACCATTAGCTTTGGCGTCATTCAACTTTTGTTCAATAACCGATAAATGTTCTGGATTAACTATTGGAACAACTAATGGAACGTTTGGTTCTCTTCTATAGTTTTTAGCATTTGAAATGACTGATAAACCAGCTCCAACGAACGCTTTCTCGATTGGTCCTGCGTATTCTGCGTCTAAACCTGAGAAGACAACATCACAGCTCGCAAACGCTTCTGGGGTACATTCACTAACAATAATAGATTTTGCACTTTCTGGCAACAGCGAAGTTTGTTTCCAAGTAACAGCATCTGAATATCTTTTACCGGCTGAACGTGGTGAAGCACCCAAAACAGATAATTCAAAATTTGGATGCTCTGATAATAGCAATATAAACCGTTGACCAACGGATCCTGTGGCACCTAATACACCAGCTTTTTTTAAAGATGACATTTTACAATAAACGGTATTGATAAATATTGTATGTGGAAGTGCTCAAAAATTCCTATTGAGTCAGATTTCTTTTCATTCTGCCATGCCAACAGGGTGACGTTTTTCGGATGAGCTTAGATCCGGGAAATGAACTCTCCCGGAATATCGTTTTGGGAAATTATTCGAACTACTAGACCATAGGCTACAAATAGATATTATTGAAACAAAACATCCGTTTTATCTAGTGTTACATGCATTTATATTTCGTAGTTTAGTCTTACTCCTCTTGAACATCATCCTCCTTTTCTTGATCTCCATCTACCTTGGATTTCTTCTCAACCTTTCTACGTTGTTTCTTCAAACGTTTACGTTCTTCTTTAGTGATTTTTCTATTTGAGGACGCTATTCCTTCAGCAGAATCAATATCCATAGCTGCCAGCGTTTCGGGGTCATCAAAACTCAAGTGTTTTCTGGCATTACTATCATTGTTGGATGAAACATGATGTGAGACTGATTCCAACACGGGAGGTAATCCACGAAAATCTCTTTGAATTCGTTTCAGTTGCGATATGGAAGCAGCATTGGCGCTATTTAAAGTTTGTGATTGGTTGTCTGAATTCAACAAATTCTCCTGTTCAAGCGTCTCTTTACATGCAATGAAATCACTTAAAAATCTCTCACGATCCTCTGCTGAAATGGGAGATGACGAGGTGATGTGAACTGTGACTGGGGTATTCACATCTGATGGTGCAACACGTTTGTTTTTGAACTGGATGGACATTTTATATTTGCTTGCTTTCTGTTTCTGTCTTACTATTTATTACCTTGGTTGAATGATCATGCAAATGATGAGATGAGCTTATATAGTATAGTGTAATGGTAATTTTGCGATCCAATTCAAAATGAGGCACAGAGAAGACACAAGAAAACAATAAAAAATTCTCTAAAACAAGTGAGAAACTAAAGACCTAGATTCTATTTAGTCGTCAAATATAAGAGCTGTTAACTAATCAGATATTTGTGGTTTTTGCTAAACAAAAAAAAATTCAGTTAAAAATTTTAGTTTTTCGTTCTGACTTTTACTCAGATAATTTTTATTGTTCGAGGGAAAGTGGAAAATAATCTTTGAATAAAACAAAATAACATAGAAAAGGTCAAAGAATAACAAAACGAACGACTAATCAATCATTAAAATGTTAACTTTGAAATCTACTTTCAGAGCTCCATTCAGAATGGCCCAGTAAGTTTTGAGAAACCGTTTTAGTTCAAGCTTCCCTGATTTATTAGTTGTTTATGCATGGACATCAATCAACAGGAAAAATTCAAAAGCACACTGTGTATACCACAAGTATGAATACTAACCAAATCACAGACAAACTCGTTTGTTTTCATCATTTACTTCAATTTCACCAATGTCAGCTTTTCGTCAGAACATTCCATCGCACACGTCAAATCAGGCACCAACAATTTTATCACAACAATCAACACTATTGAACATATCACCAATTTTTTCTATGTTAGTAGGAGCTCAGCGTCGTTGGAATTCGAGAGGTAATACTTTTCAACCAAGTACTCTGAAACGTAAGAGACGAATTGGTTTTTTATCCAGAGCAAAATCCAAGACTGGTCGTAGAATTTTAGACAGAAGAACCGCAAAAGGTAGATGGTATTTAACTCATTGAAGCAGCTTCTTTCTGGAATCACACCACAAGCATGTACATACTTATAATAAAATAGATGAATAACCTCAACACAGTTTTATCGTAAAGTTATCGCAACAATCGAGTAGATTCAATGAAACTGTTGGCTACGTTATCTTGTGGGTCTGTGTCATCTGAAGAACCAGGTTTATGATATATTCAGCTAGACTGGCAGTACATTAATACCGAACCCTGTATAAGCAATAAACATATGCACACAAACTAGACAACTCTTTAGTTGATAAACTTGAAAGAGTTCCAAACTTATCTCATATAATGTGTCTCTTAACAGTAATTATGGCTGTGTAATCTTCAGCACAGAGTTTTTTCCTTGAAAATATCTTGAAAGAAAAATTACTCTAGCTGAGAAGGAAACCAAAAGCAAAAGCTGGTTTATTTTGTTGCGATTTCTTTCCATTGAACAAAAGATATACATATTATAGGACTGAAACGAAATGTCAGTGAAAAGACAAATTGCTACATCCTTAAATGGATCATCCAGATTTTTGACACTGTTTAAATCATACAATCAGTCAACTAGAAACTTTTCATCATCTTTGACTAAATTTGATGAACCAGCTGCTCGTTCTGCTGACCAGAAGGAAAGAGCTTTGGCTCGTGAGGCTACAAGAAGAGCAGACCTAAGAAAAATTGCTCGTCGTCGTAACGAGGCTCGTCGCCCAGCTGAGCATAGCTTGCTATTTATGGATGTTCCAACAGCTTTAAGATACTTGCGCGCTGCTGAAGTTGGCCGCTCATCGAATGAAGCAGTGTTAACAATAACGGCTCAAATTGTTGGTGAAAGAGGTGCGCCTCCTTTGATTGGCTCAATAACCCTACCAAAACCAATGAAGGAAACAAGAATCTGTGTCTTCACTAATAACGAAACTCAAGCGGAATTGGCTAAGAAAGCTGGTGCTGTTTTAGTTGGTGGTACTGATTTAATCAACCAAATCAAAGAAGGTTCTGTGACCCTGGATTTCGATAAAGCGTATGCCACTCCTGAGATTATTACACAATTGAGTACAATAGCAAGAACTTTGGGTCCAAAAGGTTTGATGCCAAATGCAAAACGTGGTACTGTGACAAGCAATATTGAAAAAGCTGTTGTTGACTCAATCGGTACTTTGCCCTTCAGACAAAAAGGTGCACTATTGTCTGTTGCTATCGGACGTGTTCATTACACAGATAAAGAGATAATAGAAAATATTATTGCCACCTCAGGGGCTTTCAAAGACGCTTTAGCATCTCAAAAGACTAAGAAACAAAGTATAATTGGTGAAACAACCATCACATCTACTCACGGACCAGGAATTGTTATTAACTTTTAGACGCTATACCTATTCTTTGCTGGAAAACTTGTAAATAAATAATTTAGAAATGATAGAAATGATACTGTAGTTTACCTTTTCAGCCACCATTCACAAGTGTTGCCAGACCCTCCTGAATAAATTGGATCTTGTCTTTAAAAAGGGAATTTGATCTCTTTCTTCGCGTGGCTTCAAACCAAAAAAAGTATATATTTTCTTACATGTTTGGTCTGTTCAGCATGATCTCTTGAAGTGTTTAAACAGTGGTAAGCCCGTTTAAATGGACATGACTTCTCCAACAATAAAAAACGAGTCCAAAAATTCAATTGTTACAAGATCATTAGCTTTTTGCTCCATTTACGCATGTATTACTGCTATTTTTTTTTAATTTTGTCACAATAGCTCTTAAATGTGTTTAGCGCTAGAAAACTAATTGTCAGGTTGTCATAACCCTATTCAGTTTATCATCCTGGTGGTATCAGCAATCGTTGTATTATGAGATCCCAGTAGAGAAAATCGAGTGCTTACAGAATCAATTCAAGTCAATCAAGTATACCGTTCCGATCTACGTCAACGTTCCCAATCATTTGAAGTCAGTTATCCCAGCTTCTCAAAGACTAATAGATGAACATTTGTCATCTAAGAATCTGCTGACCGGTTACAGAATACAACTCGATCATGGCTATCATAAAGATCACATTTTTTTAGATTTGGAACTTGTTGAAAATCATGTTGATTCTTTTTACGTATCGCCAGTCTCTAGAAATGTCACAATATCTTTGGGTGCTGACACTTCTATTGACAATATGAAAATTGCGAAGTTCATAACACATGTTATAGTCGATAATGTGCTAGTCAGTGAAATTGATTTTCTAGAAGGAAAAAACACTTTTAACTCGAGAAGTACTTTAAACGTGAATTATCTGCCTGAATACCATCTATCAATCAAAGTGTACTCAGGGAGTTGCAATATCTGGAACAACGATTTGTTTGATAGCAACTTTAGATTATATTTCAAGTTACTAAAACCCTACATGAATTTCACCACTGACGTGGAAATAGTTGAATTAATCGATGCTATTGATTACACTTATGACAATACAAGTGAACGTTCTGTATACAATCAAGCTGAACTGCTGGACAAGTTCAGAACATTTGACGAAATTCAACCAACCATAAATTTTATGGTCTTCATTCCTGCAAATTCTCCAAGCTATATTAAAAGCACAACCACAAATAGTTTCATATTACCACGATACGGTGGGTTTCAACTTTTGAATTCGAATGAAAGAATAGTAACATCATTCGAAAGAATTGCTTCACAATTGTTTAATTTAATTGGAATTGTTCATCAGACTCCAAAATCTCCATTCATTAGGATCTCAGTGTCAATAAGAATACAAACTTTGAACAATTTACAAAAATCAATCGAAACATTGAATGCGTTACTTGAGCTAAACACAAAATTGATTTCAAAGTCAAATACGAACATCTTTCAGATTACTACAACCTTGAGTTATATTGAACTAACAATTCAATGTCTGGAAGAACAGAATTTCAACTCTGCATTACATTATTCAGGAAAAGCAATGATTGAATCTGAAAACAGCTTTTTCAATCCGGATTTGGTAGAAGTGTATTCTTCTGATGAACATAAAATTATCGTTTACTCACCTTTGCTGATTCCAATCCTTATAATACTATTCGGGGGGTTAGCTAGGCTTTTGAAAGATGTCTATTTGTACAACAGAGTATATTGGACTAGAGATTGAAGAGGAATATGATAATAGCTAAGCATATGTCTTGAATTTACACAATTTTTCTTACTGATGCTTCCACTCTTATCCTATAGGTTTTTTCTTTTTTGGTTTAATCTTGTTTTCAACAACTATCCAGTGAAGACTGATACCTTTTGAAACTAACAAATCAGTAATTACTTTGTCGTGTGGTCCTTGAACTGTAACCTCGATTAACTTAGGATTCTGAATATTTTGACCAATGGTACTTGAACCAGAGCACTTAATTTTCAATTCGTTGGATAACTCCTGTGGGTTGATATCAAAAGCATCAAAGTTCGAAACCCTTGTTATTATTTTTCTACCAATTTTCATTTCTGTTACTATTTTAATTTGTGGAATTTTACCCCTAGTTGGTTCAATTCCATTATCTGATGATTCATTAGGCTTCAAGATCTTGTAAAACTCTGAAAACTGTGCTGTGAATTCCGATAAAATTTTATCCCTTCCTAATACTTTGTCACCTTTGTTATTAGTTAAAATAATAGACGATAATAAATCATCCATTATGACTTGTTTTTTATTTCTTGGATTAACTAGATTGTGTTTTCCAATATACGTGTTCAGATAGTCTTTCAAGTCATTAGAAGTGAAATATCCTGCATATGGTAGATCCAAATCATTGAAAAATGATTTTGTTTTAGAGACTGGTTTGTACAGTATTAATGCTGTCAACGATCGATCATTAGATTGTTTGTTTGTTGTTGTTGAAGAGGTTGTTGGTTTTTTAACTTTATACGAGACAAAATTTTTCAATTCATTATTGTCCTTTACTGTAGCAATACTCACAATTGTTAAATCATCTCCTTTACCTTTAATTTTTAAATAGCCGTCTTTCTCCATTGTTTTTAAGAACTTTGCAGTTTTCTTCCATGAAGATTTCTTTATCTGAACTAAACTTGGATCAATTGGTGGCATATTTACAAGAATATGATTGGCCATAAAGTTAGAGGCAGAAATAGGAATAGATATCTTATCTTGGGTTAATGATTGGAGTAATGACCTCTTGAAAAAATGATCAACATTGTCAATTGACAACGATGATAACGTTTCCGCGATATCATTAATGTTCGCTTTTACCTGTGTTTGTTCGTCTTGTGGGATGTGATTTAATTGAAGTGTGTCTTTTTCTGATACTCCTTCTGTATTCACGGGTTCTTCGTCAATTCTTTGCTCTGATTTGAGGTAGATCTTCATCCTCGAAGAAATATTGTCAGGTACCTCAATTTTGAGTTTTTTCAAATTGCACAACTCATCGTTGTTACTATGCATAACCTCTACTGCAACACCAGTCTTTCCTATAACGTAATCGTAGTCAATTAGATTCAGTTTAGTTTTTCCAATAGCTTTGACAGTCAAAGGATCTTGGCTATCAGCAATCCCTACCAGAACACCTTTCGAAGCTCTTGAATCAAACGGAGGAATTGTTCCTGGAAGCATCAAATCAGCACCCCCTTCTAATACACCAATAACATGCGGGTGTGTATGTACTATAGGTAATATGAACGGACATTTCCATAGTGTATAAATTGTTGGAAATAAATCAGAATCCTTGGTTTTGAACCACAAGGGCGTGTGCTCCTCGTCTGTGAATATTGTACCGGAAAACCCTTGGGGACTCTTAAATGTAGCCTGTTTGATCACTGATGGTAAAATCAAGAATTCTGTTGCCTGAGATAAATCCTCCTGCGGAAGATTATACGTTTTGGCAATTGTAGTTAGCATTCGTCTTCTTTCCGAAGACTTCAAATTAGCTAGTGCTTTTATCTGTTCAGGTTAGTATAATGTCTATAAGAATTAAAAAGAACAACAGCTCACGTTAGGATTTTTTCTAAACATCTACCTTTTTTATAGAATCACAACTAACAAAATAAAATAAAACCATATAGAAACTAAAATTTCTAGTCAACATATCATTTTGATGTGTCCCAACCCAAATGTCAGATCAATATTTTTTTGTAAAACACTCCAAAATATAGAAAAACAATAACATTTCTTCTAACAACAGCTTATGAAATCTTTGAGGAATAACAGAGAGCGAATGGCATTTTAATACCTTTCTTATTTAAAGGGTATAAAACGATATACTATTGCAGGCAAATACGCGTCAAAAACATAGATGAGCACAGCTTTCAAAACTTTATTAGAGAAGACGCTTCCGTCTCAAGCAGATGACGCTTCAATCTTTAATTGGTGTCCAACAATGGATCTATTAGCGATATCGGCAAATAATGGTAAGAATCTATGGATTTATAGACTCAACGGGCAAAGAGTATGGAACATATCTATAAAAAACACAAGAATTAAGAAAATCAGCTGGAGACCTGATGGTAAGTTTCATGGCGTTTAATTGATCGTGCGAGTAAATTGCTAGTAGTACTAACCAAACACTCAGGCAAATCATTTGCAGTAATAACAGAGAATAACAACTGTAGAATATACGACTCTAACACAGCTAAACTGCTGACCAATATCAAGAGTGAAGATAACGATCAGGTTGTTGATGGTGACGATATAGAGAACATCAATTGGGTGGTAAGAACAATAGATTTCAAAGAATCAAACCCATTTAATAAACTCTACAAAATAGACATTTCAAAATCCCTGCCCAGACTTCCAGCTCTACCAAATTCGACCACTGAAAATATGTTCACAACAAAATTAGCGATCGATGGCATGATTCAATCGAGTAACACAGTGGCCGATTTTTTGGTCTTCTGTTCCAAAACAAGTTCAATAAATATGACTTTATATGGCCTCTTTACAATCGGGAAAGTGAAATTACCTCTTGAATGCAGCGTCATAAACCACATTTCTTTACCAGACTTAGAAGACCATTTTCTGATTGTAAAAGATGATGAACATGCTCTATCTCTATTAAAATTTAAGACAAGTTTTATTTCAAAGTTCGGTTCCTATTTGCCTGAGATAATTTTGATCTGTTCAAAGGTACTAGCTTTGTTAGGATACGTTGAAGAGATTATAGAGTTTCTGAATCAGGAGGTAAAAAACTATTTGGATTTCACAACTAGAATAATCAGTGTATTAAATGATGATCTAACGGATTCTTCGACTACTGTTTCTGATCAATTATATGACTTGTTACTGACTGGTATGATGAACGATCAGTTGAAAGATTGGTTAGAAAATACTTTAGGTGACAAAGGTATAAAAAGATGGGCAAAATTAGGTGATACATGTTTTGATAATGTTCGTCGTACGTTATTCTACCATTTGATAACATCTTCTGAAAGATTGATAATCCTATTAAACGGTTTAATTGGCTTGTCAGAGTCCATTTCAATTTTTGAAGATCTCGATTCAAAATCATTTGGAATTGATATTAATGACTTGAAAAAATTTTCAACCTCAACTTCTGTTTTCCTAAAAACAATATACAGATTCATTACAAAACTAAATAAAGAACAGAAGAATTTCAACTCATTTGTTTCATGGTTGAGTTTCGTGCTAATTGAATTGTCAGCTGACGACGATTCACAGAGTATAAAAGCTCAAAATATTAAAACTTCAGACGTTGCAGAGTTTATAAGCACTAACTTGAAAAGTTCGATTTTATTAGAATATGTTTCATACAAAGGATCACCATCCATTCTGAAACAACAATTTGAAGAAGCAGAATTAAATGCTAAACATATTTTCAGCTCGATTAAAGACTCAATGAGAAAACAGATTGTATTCGGATCACCAATCATGTTTAATCACGATCCAGATTCAATCCCAATGTTGAAGCTGATTGGTGATGAACTTCTGTATCTTATAACATTCTCATCAGCTAGTTCAAATTTTTTCAAGATATATAAGTTTGATGTGAAATCAAATAAAATAAAAATACTAACAGTAAAATTTAAACAGGATGAAAGAGTTCTTAATATTGAATTCATAGATGATAAAGATATCCTTGTATTATTGAAAAATACAGACAAAAGTAAATTAATAACAATTGAGTACACTAGTTTATTTTTGAATTCAGATTCAGAAAGCTTAGAGTGTAATGAATCTCTAATCAAAAAGCAAAGAGATTTTGACAATGACCTATTTGAGCCTAAGTTAGTCTGTGTCAATGGTAATTCCGGGAGAAGAATTGGATGTGTACTGGCTAATGATATGCAACGTTACGTTATCTTTGATTTGGATGAAGACCAAGATAACGATGATGATGAAGAGGAAGAAATAGATATTGATGTAGATGTAGATAGGATTGATTCAGCAGATGTATAAGGCGGATATGAATCTATAGGAGCCGGATTAATCATCCATTCTTCTGCCAATGGTGGTTTTATATATGCATATTTAGATACTTTAAAATCTAAGTCGTTATCATTTTTTTCTTCAATTGTGTAAGTTTTTTTGACAAACTTTTTAATTACCTTCTTTACAGCTCTTGAATCAGTATTTCCACCTTTTTTCAATTTTAAAAGATCTTTGTCATTTATTACTTTTTCAAGGTATTGCTGATTCTCCACAGTCAATGGCGCATAATCTTTCAAGTATTTCTTTATAACTTTTACAGTTTTGGAGATTTCGTTCATTTTACGACCTTCAGAGATTGGTTCGCCTACTGGAGTTATTGGAATTTCAGCTATAGGACTTGGAAATCTTTTTGAATGAATATAATTGGTATTTGACAAAAAGTGATAAGTTTTTAAAACTTTTTGGAAAAGTACGTAATCCTCATTTTGAGACATAGATATATCATCAGCATCGGTGCTTCCAAATTCAAGAGGTTCTATATTACTTTCAACAGTCTCCACTCCTAGTAGTTCAGATATATTGGGCAGTGGCTCACGCTTCATATGGCTGTAGTCCAGCTGTATTTCACTTAGCGATTTTTTGTTGTTAGCTTTATGGGCCAAGGTTTTAGATTTTCCTTCAGTTATAAGCTTCAGCACTGATTCATTCGGCCATATTTTTTTTAGTTTTGCTGATTGTTGAAATTCTGTTAAAAACGAGTTGGTATGATCACAAAAAGATTTATACGCCAGCTCAATAAGCTCCTCAATTGATTTCAAATCTCCACCGGTTGATTTTTGAAGCAATTTTAAGCTGGTCTGATATTTCAACAGATTCACACTCTCAGTCAAATCTCCCCTTTGAAAACTGCTTTTTGAGTGGTTCGACAAGATGCACTTAGTGTTTCTGTCAAGGGGAAGTCTTGAAATCTGCCTTAGTAGCTCTCTATACTTCGAAACTATCTGTAATCGGTTCATTCTTTCTCCTGCTGTGATGGTAATTTGTTGATGCTGCTTCTACTGCTGCTTCTTTTGATTCGAACTCCAATAACCATGGTCGGTGGTACGTAACCATTACTACAAAAAACACAAAACTAAAAACTGAACCTTGTCTTTGCAACGATACTAACAACATCATCGTGACCCTCATCAACAGTATCAATAACGCAAAGAAAATGTCCACTTTCAATTATGTGAACAAAGAGAATGCTGTGAAACCGCTACCCAAAACACCAAAAGCATCATCCTCTGTGAACCATAGCAGCATAAGCTTCAAGACAAATCAAAACATCAAGAAATTATCGATGAAAGATAATTTTAAAACGCCAGATAAGAACGATCAACTACTGAAGAGAGAAAATCGAGTTCCTTTAGGGGGTAAAGACGCAAATTTAAATAGCAATTGCTTCAATAACAGAGAAAACAACCAAGGCAAAAAAATTGTTGTTCAAAATGACGAACATTCAATTTCAAGTTCAAAAACAAACTCATCAGCAAGGGCAAGAGCAAGAAGACTCAGAACGCCACTAACAAATAAGAATATTGGCTTTAAGAAACATACAATAGCAACGAATTTTATGACCAAAAAACTAAATGTTTTAAGGGATGTGGATGTAAATGAGAAGGGTTACTCTAATCGTGAAGATGGTAATAATAGCGATTACGATGAAGTTGAGACAATTCCAGATTACAAAAAAAATGATATACCATATGTTCCGCTAGATTACGAACCATTTGATGAAAAAGATTTGAAAAAGATAAACTCAGGCAAGTCAGAGTTTGTTTCAAACAGTTTTAGTAATTACAAAATTGACAGTTTTGAAAAACTTCCAGATGTTGAATTTGACTTTGGAGAGTTTGAAACTAATGAACTGGGGGGGTCGAAAAAAAACTTTAGTAAACCAACATTGCATTTCATGAAGCCTACATTTTCATCAAGGACTAAACATGATGATATGTTACTAAAGAATTCCGGGAAAAGAAAGACCCAAGTATACAATAATGGATTATCAAGTGAAGATTTAGAACTAATGCTAGACTGAAGATCTGCAAATTTTAAAATAGAAAAAAACGGAGAGTTTAAATATATGCTGGGGGCAAAGGTTTAGGAATACTTTATTAATATAGTTTACAAAATATATATTTATCGATGTAAGCTTTAATATTACACAATTTTACTTATACAAGTCTTTTCCATATTTACAAGCTAATCATTACTTATCTATTATCGAAGAAGGTGCAAATATCACTTCCAGCCTTTATTCCAAATATTTCAGTTTGGATATAAATAAAATACAAATCCTCCTTCATGATTCACTATTGTTGAGTACATTCTGGTTGACCACTATATTGTGCACCATATCTACCGTCCTCAGCATGGCTATCACGGGTATACTGTTGGTCATCCTCTTCATTATCACCTTCATTCTCATATACGGGTAGATATAATTCACTGCTGACTATGAAGTCAACATCATCAATATCATTATTTGGAATGTCATCGATTACGTTTTTCAGTTTGGACCCAGGTAATATATTCAAAACTTTATCAATTTCAGATTTTTCGGTAAACCAATTGTCCTGCGGGAACTCAATGATTACTTTTAAATATAAGTCACCTTTCAAGTCTGAATTTTGTTTCTTAGGAAATCCTTCGCCTTTGATAATCAGATAATCGTTTGGCTTCAAAACTTTACCTGTTTTAACCTTGATATTCAAACCTCTGTTATCCAAAGTTTTTATTACAAGCTTTTCGAATCCACATAACGCTTCGGCTAATGTAATATTCAAATCTGCATATAAATCATCTCTTTTTCTCGTAAATACAGGATGGGTTGTCTTCTCATGAATAGTCAGTATAACATCACCAGGTAATTGGCCTAAAGCTTCGTCGGACTCTCCCTTCAAAACAATTGAGTCGCCAAATTTTGATCCCCTTTTAATATGAAATTCCAATATTTTAGTTTCGTCTTTCAATCCAGAACCATCACACTTTTTACATTTATCTTTTGATCTGAAAACTTTACCTTTTCCTTTACAGTTAGAGCAGTCAACGTAATCTTGAGTTACCATTCCTGGCGCAACTCGTCTGATTTTTCTAGTGTAACCTTCACCGTTACAGATTGAGCACGTCTTCGGAATTGATTTGGGTTTAACTCCTTCACCTTTACACGACGAACATAAAACGCTTCTTGTGCTTGTAATTTTGACTGTCTTCCCCTTGTACAAATCTTCTAGCGAGACATTAACATCCAAATCCGCGTTTTCTGTGAACTGCTTTCTTCCTTTTGGAGCTTGACCATTCATTCCGTTACCAAAAAAATTGAAGAAATCTTCAGGTCCAAAACCACCTGGAACATTATCGCTATATTGAGGACCATTGGCCGAACCATATGTATCGTAATTCTCTCTCTTAGACTCATCGATCAAAATCTCATACGCTGCTGAGATCTCTTTAAATTTTATTTCCGCTTCTTCTCTGTCTTCCAATGGGACTTTGTCAGGATGATGCGATAATGCTAATTTTCTATAGGCCTTCTTAATCTCAACCTGAGTGGCTGTTTTTTCTATTCCAAGAATCACATACAAATCTGTAGACACTGAAACACAGTTGTTAGAAAAAGAGCTATTTAACAGTGTGAATAAAATTAGACCTACTTCTGATAAGTTCAAGTTTAGTTAATGGAAAGCAGCTTATTGCCTTACAAGTTGAATATATATATTTTTTGTTTTTCATTCCACAAAGCGTAAATTTCGGACCGTGAGATTTGTCCTTTGTCTGATCTCTCTTGAAAATATCATTTTTGGACAAAATGCTAAAACCCAAATACAAAAGATATCGAGCAATTAGTTCTCACTACCAAAGACAGATTCACTAGCCCTCTAGATCAGTGATCGTGAATTATGAGTCTTTAGGACTAGTACCAGAGGGTGTGAAGATTACACAGTCTTTTTGAGCTGTGCTTTCTGTCCATTAGTCAATGTTGAAACTCCATAAAGCTAAAACACAACATTTCCGTCCTATTGTTACTGATTTCTCTATGGTAATGAGAATGTTTATATATTGCGACAGAAATGGCCTAGACATAATGTAGATGAGCATTTTCAATGATCGGACAGGTTTTTATTACCGTTATCCAGCAACTTTTGGAATCTTAGGAGTTCATTATGACTTTATCTTTTCATTGTTGATGAATGTAGTAATTTTCACCTGGTAAAATCGTAACGAGATAGTAGGTTAGTTGGAAAACGGCAATTAATTTGCGTTCTCGAATCCTGCGCAATAGAGAGTTGAATGGTGGAAGTGTTCTAATTCTGTTTAAACCATTTCTTGATTAACGGTACATTTGATCCATATTCCCGTTGCGATGTTTTCTGAATTACGGAACCAGTGAACGTTGATCACCAAAACAACTTGCTGAGTATCTGACCCTGAATATTAAACATATGTTACGAAGTGCACAATATTTCTACAGACAGATAAGGTGATAGCGTATATGTTGTAATGCAACCCAGAAAAGCCCATGCTTGTACACGTAGATACACATATGTACACAATTATGCACAATCAATTATGGATGTGTCATACTTGTCCCGAGATATCAAAAAAAACCTCTATTTTACCCAAAAAACTTTGAAGTTAACTATAAATCAACCGATTTCCCCAGTTTATCGTTATCATTGCATTAAAAATGTTAAAATTAATTTCAAAAATTAACAGAAATACCCATTTGATTGATAAATTTTCAGTTAAAATGGTCGTTGGAACTAGAAACATTTCAACAGATTTCAAACCTGCTATAAGATTAAATGAAACAGATTTAAACCCTACCACTTTAGCAGCAAAGTACGCTGTTCGTGGTAGGATTGCAAATAGAGCTGAGGAGTTACGTTTACAACTTGAAAAAGATCCCAACTCATTGCCTTTCAAGAAAATAATCAATGCCAATATTGGAAACCCACAACAGTTGGATCAAAAGCCTTTAACTTTTTATAGATCGGTCTTATCAATATTACAAAATCCAGAGTTACTAAATAATCTGGAGCTATTGAAAAAGACATATCCAAACGATGTTATTGAAAGAGCACAGATATTATTGAAAAACATAGGTTCAGTTGGCGCATACTCGCATTCCCAAGGTAATCCATTTATTCGTCAATCAGTTGCTGACTTTATAACAAAGAGAGACGGTGAAGAAGCCTATGCTGATGATATTTTTTTGACTTCAGGTGCTTCTTCTGCCGTGAGTTATATTTTTTCAATTCTGTGTGTGGGAGAGAAAACTGGTGTTTTGATCCCAATTCCTCAATATCCTTTGTATACTGCTTCTCTGTCTTTAAATAATTCAGTCCCAATCCCTTATTACTTGAATGAAGAGAATGGTTGGTCGACCGATCCAAATGAAATTAAAGCTTTAGTTAGTGAAGCTATTTTAAAAGGCTTGAAGCCAAGATGTTTAGTTGTTATAAACCCAGGTAACCCAACCGGATCAATATTATCACTGGAATCCATCCAAGATATTTTATCAATCGCTGCAGAATATGGTATCGTTGTCATTGCAGATGAAGTATATCAAGAAAATGTCTTTGATGGAGAATTCCATTCAATTAAAAAGGTCTTGAGGGGTTTACAAAAGAAAAATCCTGGAAAATTTGATTCTGTTCAACTGGCATCGCTACATTCAACTTCGAAAGGTGTTTCTGGAGAATGTGGTCAAAGAGGTGGTTATATGGAATTAGTTGGCTTTTCACCAGATGTGCGCTCTATTTTCCTGAAACTTGCA
>JAJMCJ010000179.1:0-19455 GCA_030572875.1 Wickerhamomyces kurtzmanii | reverse complement strand
CTTTCTCGCCTATATCCTCTTCAAGTTTTGTCTGGTCTTCAGTACTTTTTTCTTGTTCGATTTCATCTTGTTCTTCGACTTTTTCTATGACTCCATTGTTTTTGATTTCATTCGCGCCTATTTCATCATCGTTAGTAATATCAGTTGAAATAACACGAGTTTCGCTATTACCAGTCTTTGGCAGTATATGGCTGATATTTTTACTTTCTTGAGAAGATGATGACATTGACGAAGACTTCTTTTTCTGTGCAGGTTGTGAATCTCTCCACTCTTGTAAAACCCTCTCTGTTAATATTTGAAGATAAGGCTTTTCTTTTCCAGTCTTTTTATCTTTAAAAACTAGCTCTCCATCTCCTGCAAACACGTCTTCTTGTTCTTCGTATAATGTCCAGTTCCCGTACTCCAAATCTTTAGCAAAATTCAATAAAAAGTCACCCCAGTTCTGAGCAACAACAAATTTAATATCGAAATCTCTACCAAATAAAATAACCTGTCCCCATTTACCATTTTTCGCTGGCGAGAGGTCAACTCCAATATGATTCCCTGAATTATCTGTGACTAATGGTATCCAAGCAGGATGAGCATAAACAGGATGAACAGTATTTGGAGGAATCGAATTCTGTCTTGGAACATTAGATTTGAAATTTTTCGAATAGTTTGATGAAATTTTCTTTTGCAAATCTGGGTTTTCATCATTGACATCAGCTGAATCGACCTTGTTATAGCCTGATCTGGTACTAGAGCTTGACGTTAGGTTTGAATGAGACAATTCTGGGGTCGACATGTTCTTCTGAATCTGAATTGTTCTCTTTGCAATCATATCGTTATTCACCCTTTCAGCCACCAATCTCCATGTCTTTGTCATATGAACAATCTCATCCAAGCTCATTAACTGCATTCCATAAAATAAACCAGAAACACCGGTTAAACTACCTAAATCTTCTTGGCCATCATGGATTCTCAAACTCGCTCTAACTGAAGCTGGAAAAGTGATGCTCAAATCCTCTTCCGCTCTTATAATATCAGTCCTTGTACACGGATCAGATAATGAAGCTGTCAAATCAGCGTTGTTTTCTTCCCCCCAAGTTTCAATATGTCTCCAAGCCAATATGGTCTCACTGACACCCTCGTTTGACTGGACTGAATTTCCATTCTCATCAATATCTTCAGCCAAAGTAAAATCATTTAATTGTAGAGAGTTCTGTCTGCTCGAATCATTGGAAGGATCTGTTCTAGAATGATGATTATGAGAGTCATAATCAGCATATCTATCTTCTGTACTGAAAGAATACAACAATTCGGAAAATCTTTTTTTCAATGATTCCATGTCTTTGTTTATTCTCTTCTTTCTGTGTAATGGTATTTTATATTCAAATAAAAAATTCAGTGCTTTTTATAAATAAGATCTTGATTTAAATATGGATTGTTGTTGTTTGTTCATCGAGATTTGGAAAGGAAAATTGGAAATCAAAAGTAAACAAAATTCGACGAGAACATTTCCGACTAACCGTAATTCTGATATTGGTAATAACTACAACATATACAATATTAGATTCATATTTTTACTGGCATGAGATGCTTCAGCAAGATAAAAGAGCAATAGAACTAAAGCTCGATATTTTAAGCTTGTCTTTTTGCCAACAGACTGTACATAAATGATATTGGAAAAGAGATCGATCTGAAAAAACTTTTGTCGCTAACTGGTTTGAGACGCGTCGGGATCTCGCTAGACCAAAAAAATCTGCTAATTGAAAGGTCAAGGAAATGTTGATCTTATGATCTGACCTATTCGGTGTGCCAATACTACTATGTTAGCCACTATTGGATACAGAACACTTAAATTTTTCAGAAATATACTATTTTTCTTTACTGATTATACGTAGCTATTCGTAAATCCTCTGATGTAGATATATTTAAGTCTAGGATTTTTATTTATTATTTGGAAAGCTCCATCAGCTAGCAGTACAACTAGCTGTACAATAAACAGTTTTTTGGAGTGTCTGACTCTGTAATTAAAGTTTCAACTCTAAGATATCGTTCGAGGCCAACTTCGTTGCTCATCTCCGATATCATGTTAGTTTATTAATATATGTGCCCAAACAGATTTTAATTTGATTTCCTAAATCGGCAAAAGATAAATACGCATGAGTGGTTCTTATGCTAAAATTCTTGCTAAAGCTCGACTGAATTATCAAGATTTTCTTCTTGATTCACAATTTTCGATACATTTCAACGAACTAAGCTTAAAAGTATTTTAGTATTGATATTATTAGTGAATAGCCAACTTATTCAAAAATGTCAGAAATTCAGCCATTACATCAAAAGTCTTCATTAACAAACCAATATGGTTTACAAAAAAAACTATTCCAACGTAACTTAGCTGGGTAGGTCTGGAAATGAATCCGTTATTATCCAAGTAAAACAGCATAACTAACATTGTAACAGTGGCACAGGTAACTTTGCTTCACCAACAGATAATATGCTTTCACCATGTTCTCAAAAACTTAATGATCACAAAAGTCGTTTTTTCACAAGGTAAGTAATTGACACCAAATAATTTGAACTTGAACCATTAACGATATGTAGATCAAAGCCAACCAAGCTCAACTTTTCAAACTTGAAAGAGGAGAAAACTGATACCACATCTAACTAGACTACTTTTCATTCTGGGTGGTTCAGCATAAGCATCTCTCATAAGAAATTAAATAATTTCTGCATTGTTCGATACTCCGTACGAGGGACTTGACGCAGAGAAGAAGGAAAGCTGAAAGTTTTATGGGTGGTTTGCATTTTTGTAGGAAACGGTTATATCATTGTTTTGGTTTTATTTTTATGTGCGTTCTGTTTGACCCTTCCTATACCTGTTTTTTATATTACTAGATTTTGGCCACTTTGTATTTTAAGATTAACAATTACTCATCTGACTATTGATTCCCCAAAGTAGTTTCACGCTTCGGAATCTCCATTTCAGCAATGTCACCTCCTAGTAACTTTAGCTACTACAGAAAAGCTTTAAAGATATATACGTTTATACGAGAAACAAACTATGAACAAGATACAATAAATTGATTAGTAAATGCAAGATAATTTTCCGTTATTTCTTGATACGAGCATCTGAAACAGTATTCAATAATAAGGCTTCATTATCTAATATAATTTTATTTGGGGAAGTCGATAGGATTTGTGCAATTTCTCTTGCAGTATCCAGTCTCTTCAATTCAACATAATCTTTTGATTTCTTAATGGCTTCACCAATAAGTTCAGCAGATTTAGCTTCACCTTGAGCTTTAACAACCATACCTTGCTTCTCTTGAATAGCTTTGTCAACAACAAAAGCAGCTCTTTGAGCGTCTTGTTGAGCAATTTGTTTAGCTTCAACAGCCTGAGTGAACTCTGGTGAAAAAGTCATATATGTAATCGAAACATCATCTAGCAGAATGCTAAATCTTGAGGCTCTGCGGATTAAATTTTCTTTCACTAATCTTGAAACCTTTTCTCTTTGGGTAATCAACTGAGATGCATTGAATTGTGCAACGACAGATTTAAGAACTTCATTGACGATTGAAGGCAAGACTCTTTCATCATAATCGGTACCTAAAGTACGGAAAATTGTTGGCAGCGCATCAACTTGAGGTCTTGACAAAACTCTACAAGTAATGTTAACCATCTGTAAATCCTTTGTACCTGTGAGAGACGCAACATTTCTTGGTTTAGCTCTAACATCATAGATGAAAGGGGTTTGAAACCATGGAATTGCAAAATGTGTTCCTTCATTGTAGATTGCAGATTGAACACCACCAACACGGGAATAAATAATAGCTCTATGACCACCGTCAACTAAAGAAAAAAATTAGACCACTGCCAGAAAAAAAATTCACTTCATTAGATACATACCATTGAATAATGACGAGTTGACCGCAATAGCAGCACCACCAAGCAAAATTAAACCACCCAATCCAGCAAACATTCCACCCGGGGAACGAGAACCACCGCTACCTTGAACTTTACGTGCTTTGTCTTGAACTGCTTTCGCAAACCTTTCCCAATCCTGATTTCTACTCATTATATTTTATAAAGTCTTCTTGTAAGTTTTAAAATCCTATAGAAGTTATCTTGAGCTGAGTGGCAAGATATTATCTGTTCGTTTTTCTTCACTTTTTCCTTTCTGAAAACATAAAGAAAACCGACCATGTCACGTGATCAATGCTGGAACTCATCAAAAACGTTTATATAAACTATTTTTGATTTATTGTTCAATACCTTTCAAGCATTAGGTGGCAAACAGAAAGATGTCAACTAAGTTAGAAACAAGTAAATTTATGCTGCATAAGGCAGCAAGAGACGGAAATATTTTAATAATTCGAGGGTTGTTATCAAAGAATCCCAATTTAGTATTAGAAAGAGATACCGATGGAAGAACTCCATTGTCATGGGCGGTCTCCTTTCAGCATCTAGAGATTGTTTCACTACTACTTGATCCCACAAAAATTCAGAACGATGATTTGTCTGGAAATGATGGCGATGTTGAGAACTTGAATGAGGTGAAGCCATTTGAGATTGATATTGATGAGTTAACTGACGATTCGGGATGGACACCATTACATATTGCAGCATCTGTTGGTAACTTGGAAATTACTCAACAATTATTGAAACATCAGCCTGTCCCTGATATAAATTTGCAAACTAACGGAGGCCAAACTGCACTTCATTATGCAGTTGCTAAGAACCACTACGATGTTTGTAAAGAGCTAATAGTAAATTATAAGGCATCTTCTAGAATTAAAGACAAAAGAGGGCAACTGCCATTACACAGAGCTGCTTCAATCGGATCACAGCCAATTGTTGAACTTTTGGTGAAAGAAGGAAAGTCACCGCTTAACGCAAAGGATAATTCAGGATGGACGCCATTACATCATGCGTTAGCTGAAGGTCACGGAGATATTGGCGTCGAACTAGTCAAACTGGGTGCTGATTCGAATATTGAGAATGATGAGGGCTTGACCCCAGTGAAAGTTTCGGTGGACGAAAAAGTTGCTAAATACTTTAGAGCCGGTTGTTTGGAAGAATCAATAAAAGTCTAAGTTATTAATGCGAACCCTAAGAAACGAGTAGTGAATATTATCAAATCTTATTTTAATATATATACTCAAAGGTGTGAAGTGGGATGGTACATAAGCAAATATTGAAAATTAACCCGAAAAACATAAACAGAACATGATAGAGAGAACAAGATGAACTCTACAGAATGTTTCAACCTTGTGTTTTACGATTTAGAGTTAGTCTTAACAACAAAAAGAAGGATCAACTGCTCTTCTTCTACTCAAGAAAACCGACATCCAAGTGCCTGAGTGATCTTGGTCCTAAAGACTTAAAGCATTTCTCAGACCTGCTCGCACAGTTGAGATTTACAATAACTTGAGCTATCACCGATGTCATATCAGGTATATGCTCTCGACCAATGTTCCCAACCATAACCCTCAGCTTGCATATCGCAGCTTATTTCGGTAAGTTATGGATGTCTTGTATATAACCTGTGCTATTTGTATACAGATCGCAGATACCACCATCCAACTGGTTGGCTGAAGGAAGACAATGAATGCACTTTGCATTTTGACGTCCTTTTTTGAGATTTCTCATCTCCAAGTATCGACAGCAATAGCAATGAAAGAAATAGTCGAGCTGTTCGACATATCGGTGATTGTTTTGTTCATCATTTACTTGACTGAAGCTATACTCGTGTAAATGTGTTGACTAAATTATTAAGTAGTTTGAAATGGAATGAAATTTGCAGTTACTATATCGCAATGATCCTCAGTTCAAATCTAGTTCAGCTGAAAAGCTTAGTTGCTCTAAAAAAGCCTACAAAAAAAAAGTATCACTCGGTATGTGAACGGTTGAATATACAACTCCTACTTCTCCTATTTTGACTAGGTATGCTGAAAACTAGTAGCATAATAAATCAATCTGAAGTTTTTAAATGATAGATTGAGAACAGATCTAGGTGATAAGAGCAGATCGTCGATAACCCACACACCATTTCAGATTTTAATTTTTCTTGCGAAGTTCACCGTATAGGTGTCGCACGCTATCCGTGTAAAATAATTACTCAAGCTTGTGAAATCTTTAAGCAAAACAACATAACTGTATAAATATAAACAATCAGCGCACCAATAGGTTACGTTGTTATAGTTCTCAGTGTCTTATCTACTCATTTCAACTTTTGGAAGTGGAAATAGTAGTCAAGCTTATCCCCACACTCAAACGAGTAGAATTTAATAATTGGAGTTATTTCTATCCATAGGTCTTTTTTCTTGATTCAATAGAAAACAGGACTTTAAATTTATAAAAGGCTACCAAGATATTATTTCATATCCATAGTACAAACTGCAGATTGTGAAGTTTAAAGTACTACATGTCAACATCATTTTTTTTTACTGCGGTTAACTCAGTTTTGTAATAATATAATTCAATAAGACATCGGTTTTTGTTATAATAGCAAGATCAGTGTGAACAGACACAGATATTGAATTTAAAGCAACAGGTCTACATCTGTGCGTGTTACGTACCCACTTTTCACAATTCATTTATCCATCTAGCTCACACAAATGCTCGACTGGTTTGCAAGGCTGTTCGTCAATCCTGACGAATTGGCTCATTTGTCTATACCGGGGGCTCAAAAACAATCATCATTCATGTCAATAGCAGTCGGTTTGCTTGCTGCAATAGGTGGATTTTTATATGGGTATGATACAGGTCTGGTTAATAATCTGTTGGAGATGAACTATGTTCGTATTCAGTTTGCAGCCAACCACGAGAGCTTTACAGCCCAAGAAACTTCTTTAATTACGGCCATCTTGTCTGTAGGGACTTTTTTTGGTGCTTTATCGGCTCCCTTGTTATCGGACACTTTTGGTCGTAAATGGGCTATCTGTTTCGCAAGTTTCATCATATTCAACATTGGAAATTCATGTCAAATCGCAAGTACTGGGATTCCCTTACTTTGCGTTGGAAGAGCAATTACAGGTGTAGCTGTGGGTATAATATCTGCTGTTGTTCCGTTATACCAAGCTGAAGCATCTCCAAAATGGATTCGTGGAGCTATTATTTCAACTTATCAATGGGCTATTACCTGGGGTTTATTGATTGCCAGCGCAGTATCTCAGGGTGTTCATCTCAGAAACGATAGCGTCTCGTATAGGCTGCCTATAGGTTTACAATTTTGTTGGGCTATATTTTTAGGTACCGCCATGTTACTATTACCAGAGTCACCAAGATTCTACGTTCGTAAGAATAATTTGGATCTTGCTGCAATGTCGTTATCGAGATTGAGAAGAGTACCTTTTGATGATCCTGGATTAATCGAGGAACTAGTTGAAATCAAAGCAAGCCACGACTACGAATTATCGTTTGCTGCGTACTCTTATTTGGATTGCTTTAGAAGTGGTGCTGGTAGATCACATCAAAAACTCAGAATGTTCACTGGCATACTTTTACAAGCTTTACAGCAATGTTCGGGTATTAATTTTATCTTCTATTATGGTGTTAATTTTTTTTCAAAAACTGGCGTTTCTAAATCTTATTTGATTTCATTCATTACATATGCTGTTAATGTTGCAGCTACTGTTCCTGGGATTGTGTTAGTCGAAACAATTGGGAGACGTAATATATTAATGTCTGGCGGGATTCTCATGGCCATTTCAAATATCGTTATTGGAATCGTCGGTGTTACTACAAATTCTGTCATTGCCAACAAAGTTATGATTGGGTTGGTTTGTATATTTATTGCCTCTTTTGCTGCTTCCTGGGGTCCTGTTGTTTGGGTAATCACTGGAGAGATATTTTCACTAGGTGTCAGAGGAAAGGCTGTAGCTCTTACCGCAGCAACTAACTGGTTAGTTAATTTTGTTTTTGCATATATCACTCCGTATCTCGTTGACACTGGTAATCATACAGCAGCCTTGGGTACAAAAATATTTTTTCTGTGGGGTGGTCTAAATGTTGTTGGTGTTGTGCTTGTTTATTTTACTGTTTATGAAACTAAAGGTTTAAGTTTGGAACAGGTTGATGAGTTATACAAGACTTGCAAATCTGCACCCTCTTCATACGATTTCAAAGCTTCTGCTCTGAACTATGTAACACAAGAACTTGACCATGAAAGCGAAACCAAGGACAATTACGATCAACAAAGAATTGGAATTTTTGATAGTGCGAACAGAAAGAGCTCATCAAACGGCTCAAGTTTTCCATTGACTGATATGAAAAGTTTCACAGATTTTAATATCAAGAATCATGAAATACTAAATACTGATTCATCGCATTCACAAACTACTCAAACGTATCCAGCAGACGTTAATTACGAAACTTCTCCAGTCAATTATGACGTGGATTTAGGTTATGGTCTTGGGCTAGCAGGTCAAAGAAGAGGTCCTCCATCGTTTACAACGATCTCTTCAGATGAGGAATCCTTGCGCGACCCGACTCCGGATGAGTTAGCCTATAGCTCTTTAAGTGAATATGTCAGCAGATTAAGTACCCTTCATCAATATCAAACTCACTCATCAGAGGCTACGCATCATCCATCAAACACGACTCATAGAGTGAATGTTGTGCCCACCTCATTTATACCGATAACTTTCACACGAACCAATAATAATGATAATACAACGCGCACTGGTGACAGCATCGATATCAGGGATGAAAATAATAATAATAATAAAGAAGATGATATTGATAGTGATAATGATAACAATAGTAATAATAATAATAATAATAATAATAATAATAATAATAATAATAATGATACTAACAATAATAATAATAATAATGATAATGATAATGATAATGATAATAATAATAATAATAATAATAATAATAATAATAATAATAATAATAATATTAATAATAATAATAATAATAATATTAATAATAATAATAATAATATTAATAATAATAATAATAATAATAATATTAATATTAATAATAATAATAATAATAATAATATTAATAATAATAATAATAATAATAATAATAATAATGACAGTGACAACGAACATGATAATTAGGATGGTCCCCCATAAATCTCCAAATAGCATCTCATAACACGCTAATTACCATTTTGGAATTAGAAGTTTTTGTATGGTTTTGTTTCAAAAATGTTTTTTGCCCTCTTTAATGTTTTACATCGTCTTTTTTTCAAGTTTATATAGTTGTTTTGTTTTGTTTAATGTGATTCATTGAGATCCTGCGCTTTTTGACAGGATCAACTCATTTTCTCGTACCTGTCGCTTCATCTCTATCTAATCAAGAGGAAGAAAGTATATATGAGTACTTTTCGAGAGATACCCTACCATATTTAAATTGTTAACAGCACATCAAATCATCATATAACTTTTTTTCTCTTTAAGATAGAATCATTCTTTATATTTAAATCAACACTAAAAGAAGACCGCCGTGTTTGGTTTTCTTGTAATAAAATAACTCTTTCTGAAAAATTTATTTTTATTTAAGCAGTCATAGATTGACAGAGAGAATTGATTTTTTTTGGTTAATTAAATAGAGGAAATTGTGAATCTTTAATCAGAACACTTCAAATAAAAAATAAAAGGAAGCGTCTAGAAATCAAGGATGTCAAAATTTTCAATCAAATCAGACTTGAAATCTGTGGAAAGAGTTTTTGAAGAGCATGAAGTTCAAAAAAACGTTCCACCGCCAATTGGGACGTCACCAAATCCAGGTAAAACTACACTTTCTACAATCATAAATATCACGAAAACCTTATTAGATCCAAGAGTGGAAGGCAGTAAAAACCTACTGAGAAACTCCTCATTTAGAGAAATTCTTTCATTTTACTTCTATCATTTCTTGCTGATTGTTATACTCATGCTTTATTCAGTCTACAGAGGCTTTGACTATTTCAATAACAGAATTAAAATCAAATTTTTGAATTTGGCCTACAATCCCTCAAAGACTCCCCAAATTATCAGAACTGATATTTCTAAATTGGCAAAAATTCCGAAAAGAGTTTCAACGGTTTTAAATTTGAAACCTGAAGAGGAAGAAGGAGGAGGAATTTATGGGTT
Organism: Wickerhamomyces kurtzmanii; assembly: GCA_030572875.1. Lineage (NCBI taxonomy): Eukaryota > Fungi > Ascomycota > Saccharomycetes > Phaffomycetales > Wickerhamomycetaceae > Wickerhamomyces > Wickerhamomyces kurtzmanii. The sequence continues at coordinate 9,376 of JAJMCJ010000179.1, read as the reverse complement.
ATTGAACGACAGTTCAGAAATTGTAGCCTGGACTACTGCATCTGGTATACCATACTTATCGATATACGAATACTCAGGATCCTTGAAGAAAAACGTTCCAGAATTAAGATCATCAATTAATAAAAAACTATCAAACTATTTCGGGCCAACAAACATCCCAACTTTCATTATTAAGGTTCCGCACTTGAATTTGGTTTATTATGGTTTGAATAATGAATCGGATGATGGGTATAAATCACAAGACAGCTTCCAAATTGAAATAAGCCTGTTATCAGTTCATGACGGTCGCCAGACAATTGTTGAATTAACGAAGACGATGGCAGAACTAGCTGTCAAGAAGGAATTGTCTTCTAGGGATATCACCATCGAACTTATTGATGGGGAACTGACTGAACTGGTTGGTGTCGAGCCTGATTTGCTGATCTTGTTTGAGCCAATCCTGGATTTACAAGGATACCCTCCATGGCATATTAGATTAACTGAAATATATTGGGAAATCGATAACGAAGATGTTACTTATGCCATTTTTTTAAGAGCTTTGCAGAAGTATTCTACTTGTAAAGTTAATGTTGGGAAATAGTGCGAATGTTCATTATCTATGTTCTTTTTTTATTCAACGTGTGCGTTTGTTTTCTATTAAAGCCGTGATTACTATTTGTTGTCATTGTTCTTCTTTGCTTGTATTCTTTCTTTTTTGTTGATGTTTCTCTGAAACGTAACCAAATCACATTCATTTTTTTTTATTGTTTAAATTGGCTCTATTTATTTGCATATAGGTTTTTGATACACCTGGATTTAAAAGTTCATACATTAGTAGTTAAATTCGGTAGGTTCTCTGTATTCCAATCAGGAGTACTTTCGTACTAATAATTGATTCCAAAACGGAATGGAATATTCTATTCAGTCAATTATCAGATCAACTAATACTACCTTAATGGGTAAACAAGACTAGGTGTGGCCCTTTCATAAGTGCATCGCATCTAAATTCAGAATCTCAAAGAGTGAAACTAAATGGATCTGCAATTTTTGTCACAAAGGATTACCAGTTATTCCACAAAGGACCAAAGCGTTGATAACAAACAAGATAAACACCGTAATTTGACTATCACATATCTGTGAAAAAGGGCTTTCTTTTCACATGATTTCATCATGGTTTTGTTGATGATTTTTAATATTTAAGATACGACTTACTAAGCATATAAATACTACCCGCCTTGTGTTAGAAAACTGGAAACAGAGATTTTAACACGTCCACCACCCCTTTTATAAAAAATCTCGTCCTTTTTCTTTTTCATCGTCAAGAATATCTTTTAAACAGGATTTAAATAAACAAAACAATTTCATTTTTATATTTTGAATCGTAAGTGAATTTGTCGTTATCATATTGTTGAAGACTGAGAAGATTGTGTTTTTGCTCCTAGTGATTTTATGAATTTGTGGTCCAAATTTTTCGTGTTTGATATGCCAGATCTCAATAGATTTCAAAAAGTTAATGAATGAATAATCACAAATTGATAAGAAAGTATAGTGTTAATCATATCATTCACTTCTGATACTGTCTGGGATATGACAGTCTCATTTGATTTTTGTTCAAATATCTTTAGCTTGAGCTATGAGGCTTTTATTTCAAAAAGGGAATGTTTTGTTTATTTGTTTATTTTTAGTTCTAGAGTGTGAATATGATTCTTAGATTATTGAGATTCATAGACACACTTTTGAACAGAAAACAGAAAAAGCCATGTCACTTTCTCAAAGGTTTTCTTTAAATTTCAGCCCACTAAATTGCTTAGATCTAGCTATTTTTATCGTGATTTTCTTGATATTGTTATCGGTTATCTGTTTATCAGAAATTAATAATTTTATTCAGAGCTTCACCAACCATCTGCTCACTTCTTAATATAAACAACGTCAGAGAACTAGGAACCAATACTAACGATAAAACAGATGGGTCTTTCAATTTCAAAATTATTACAAGGCCTTTTCGGTCGCAAAGAAATGCGTATTTTAATGGTTGGTTTAGATGCCGCTGGTAAAACTACTATCTTATATAAATTAAAATTAGGTGAAATTGTCACAACCATTCCAACAATCGGTTTTAATGTTGAAACTGTTGAATATAAAAATATCTCGTTTACTGTTTGGGATGTTGGTGGACAAGATAAAATTCGTCCTTTATGGAGACATTACTTTCAAAACACTCAAGGTATTATTTTTGTTGTTGATTCAAATGATAGAGATCGTATTACCGAAGCTCGTGAAGAATTGCAACGTATGCTCAATGAAGATGAACTTCGTGATGCTTTGCTATTGGTTTTCGCAAACAAACAAGATTTACCAAACGCTATGAATGCTGCTGAAATCACTGAAAAATTAGGCTTACACTCAATCCGTCAAAGACCATGGTACATCCAAGCTACCTGTGCCACTTCAGGTGATGGTTTATATGAAGGTTTGGAATGGTTATCAACTAATCTTAAAAACGCTTCTTAGGTTTATTAAGTAAAAAATAAATAAAAGTATTAAAAAAAATGCAAAAGAAAACAAAATTTGTAAACAAGATACAAAATAAAAATTATCAAATACATATAGCCTTTCTGAATTTTCCAATTTTCTTTATTTATTTCTTTACTGCTAAAACTTTTTAATTCAATCTGTTTTTATTATAATTTGTTATTTTTTTAATATATATATACGTATATATATATATTTATGTATAGTTGGTTATATATATATAATTTTCAAAATCTTTAAGGATTGTTATCACTATTTTATTATTGTTATCATTATTATTATTATTATTATTATTATTGTTTTTATTATTATTATTATTATTATCAATCAGTTTGGAAATTTTAGATTATCAGTCTTTTTTTTTTTACTATTTGTGTATTTCTCTATAGCTTTTCAATTTTGTAATTTTGTAATTTTCTATCATTAATATTATTGTGATTATTATTTTTGATGCTGCTGGTTAATAAGAATTTTGCTCATTAAATAAATGTAGTAACAAGAAATTTATCCCATCTCGTGGATACTATTAGAAAGCACGATAACGAGAGAAAAATAAAGAAATAAACAACGATCAAAACCATCAACCCTATAAAAGGACACATGATGACAAAACGCAGTCACAAATAACCCATACACCCAAGTTTTTTGACGAAAACCGAAAACGAAATCCACAGAAATTACAAAATCGTAAAAAACAACGCTGAATTTATCAGAAAACGTTACGGAGCCCTTGCAACTTTTTTTTCACTGTGTAACAGTCGAAAATTCCCAACCACATCGATTCATTTTAAAAAATTACCAATATTAAAATTTGTTAATTCTACCATTTTTATAAACCACATATTAAGATATAAATTAAAGTCAAAATGGTGAGTATCAAATCGGGAATATCAAGACAAGAATCATGATAAACGTCACCGTTTCAGAAGAGGTTGGTTTAAGTTATGTATATCATTATTGAGCAGGAATATGCTATAGTATTTTTACTGTCATTCCAGTGAAATCCTAGCTTTAAATTACTGAAATAGTACAATACACTGTGAACATGATATTCACTCGCTGTTATGTTTTTTTTAATGGAACCAGAAGTTTTCTGGGTCTGATATATGATTCTTTTCTTTTTTTCCAAAAATCTTAGTCTAAGAAAATTTTATACTAACGTTTTCAGGCCGGTGTCAAAGCTTACGAACTCCGTACTAAATCAAAGGATCAATTGGAACAACAACTTGTTGAATTAAAACAAGAACTTGCTACATTAAAAGTTCAAAAATTAACTCGTCCTTCATTACCAAAAATCCACACTGTCCGTAAAAATATTGCTCGTGTTTTAACAGTTATCAACTTGAACCAACGTGAAAATGTTAAAGCTTTCTACGCTGGTAAGAAATATCAACCAAAAGATTTGAGAGCTAAGAAAACCAGAGCTATTAGACGTCGTTTAACTAAATTTGAAGCTACTCAAATTACCGATAAACAACGTAAGAGACAAATTGCTTTCCCACAAAGAAAATATGCTATTAAAGCTTAAATGTTATACAAATAATTTATTTAGGTAATTGTTTAACTCTGGTTAAATACATTAATTCTTAAATGGGGTTTTTGTTTAAGTTTATATCAATGTATAAAATTTAATGGTTTATTAATAAAGTCTGTAGTTGTTTGTTACGACAACAATTTCAAATTGTCCATGTGATCAACACTCGAACTATTTACTCATAAATTTCTGACACATATTCCTGTTTATTAAACCTGCAACAGATATACGCAGGTTACAACACCCTAGGAGTACTTCACTAATCAGTCATTTCAATATCCCTATTTAGTTTTTTTTCTTTGCGGAAATTTTCAATTTTTTGTTTTAACTCATCATTAGGAATAACATCCTCAAGCTTCAAAGGCATTCTGTTGAATGGATCAGTTGAGTCACTAAGCAAGTGAGCTTTAATAGTTGATCTGTCAATACTGACGTTTGAACTTGGCAGTATCACAGGATCTTCCATTATTGTGTACATTAATGGATCTAAATATTCGTCCGGTACATCACCTAATTCTAGCTCTTCTTCGTCATCCTGAATTTTCTTGGATTCTGCACTGTTTGCGAAATTTATTAATTTTATGAGAAATTCTGAAGAAGCTAATCCATATTTCCCTAGAATCTCTTGCGCCCTCAAGAAATTTGCCTTCTTGAAAGAACGACCATCTCTAGCAACAGATATGATGAATTCAGGTTCGTTCGAAAGATTAATAAAAACTTTACTTAAATTTAGCAGCAGTCCTTTTGGATCAAATGAATACTTTTCAGGATTTTGAACCTTTAACTCTGAACATTTTGGTCCAACCAATGCATCTAGATTATAGTCTAGCATACTTGCTAATCTGTCAACAATTTCAGGTTTGACAAAAGCTCTTGGGACTTCATTAGTAAACAATCCGAACAGCGTAACTGTTTTGTTTCCCAGTTGAACGAATGAGGTTGCTTGGTTTTCTGCACTCTTTAAATTCTTGATTAATTCTTCTGCAGTTCCTTCTAGATTTGGTGGTAGATTTTTTTCTCTATTTTGCAATTCAATTTGGATTGAATGGACTTCAGACAGTTTTGTTAATGATTCATCTAATAAAAATGTCAGGTCATTCAGCATTCTTGCTATAAATGTAACAAAAAAATCAACATTATTTTCACTCTGATAAATTAATTGGTTTTTGTAGATTTGATTTTTCCATAACTCTTCCAAAATCACTGCAATATGATAACGACTATTAAACTTGTCATAAAACTGTGATGATGAACCCGTTTTTTCAACGATAACATAGAAATCTAACAAACTATAGAGAATATGCTTTGAAATGAATTCATTTGTATTCAATATTTCAGAAAATATACCAGGTCTGCTATCCTGTGTTGGTAATGATCCAATGTATAATATTTCTGTTAATTTACCTTTCAAATGTGGATTACCAAGTAATTCTGGACAACGCAATAAAACGATTTCGAATTCCAGAAAATTCTTTAGTCTTGGATTTGAAACCAATGGACTCGAGACATATTTAGTAATATATTGGACGTAGTTTATCATACCTTCAACAAGAAATTCTGGATAATATCTGAATGGAATAGGGGCCTTTGATCTTAAATATTCAGCATTGTCAACATTTTCGACTCCAGTAATATCGGGAATTAGAGGAATATCTATTTGCCTAAATGGATATTTATGTGTTGGATCTATAACTCTTGTTAAAAATACAGATGAACCACAAACAAACTCAAATATTTCTAATTGAAGATCTCTATGAACAAAAAATGAGACCAATGAATTTTTGACAGCCTTCAGTTCAATTATAGTTTTTTCCATTTTCGGTATTTGAATTTGAGCAAATCGTTGATGTAAAGGATTGTTTGAATGTGACTTCAGTTGCTCAAGCTGTTGCTCTAAATTTTTAATCTTTGATTGTATTTTCTTCTCTGATAAAATTGTACCACCAATACCATAATGTAAATAGGTCAAAGTTAAAAAGAAACAATCAGAAATGAAATTCGTTTTCTCGATGGCTCGGTTATTATCAAAATATTCATTGGCTTCTGCGACTGATGAGTTCATTCTTGTTTCCTCTGTCAAATCAATTGAGTTTGAGCAATTAAAATATCCTATATCGATTCGGTCAATTTTTTTGAAAGAATAGTCTAAGAACGGTTGGCATAATCTAATTAATACTACCGAGACATTAGTCATAAAAGCATTTGACGATAGCTTTTTAGTATCAGCATGATCACCCCTACGTAAATGATTTTTGTTAACAACCTCTGTGAAATATGATAGTATATCATTTCTTGAAGATTCCGAACTTCTAACGATTTTATCAGTTATAAAAAATAAGCGATCCAATAAGAGTTTATGTTCTGATTGTAATGATTCACCAATCTCTTTTATGTTTCTTTTATTAATCTGATTGGAAAATGCGCTAATTGAAACTGACTCTTGCAGTGGAGATAATCTGAACAATGATCCTAAAATAGTTGTGATTTCGAACTTGAAAGGTTCTAATTTATCACCTATTTTAAATCCATTGATTTGAGTAAAAACCAGAGCAACTGACTTCTCGTTAATTAATAACTGGAAAATATTCAAAATCAAGTTATACTCGGAATTGTTCAGATCATAATTCAATAAAAGTTTTGATAAGTATGGGAAGAAATTGTTTAAAAAATCCAATAAAACGCCATCCTCATTAGCTCGATTAACTATTTGCAATAAAAAATCAGCATAACTATTGGAATTACTTATTATATCAGACAAAAACAAATTCAGGTCTCCGTTGGTGAACATGTCTGGTATCTGAAAACAGACTAATCCATAACCCGATGACAATCTATCAATTTCACTTAAAATCTCAAGCTTCTCAGTTTTAAGGGGGTCTTTTTGTTTAATTAAACGTCGCGAGTTTTTCGAATTATTCCAACATGTTTTCAAATATCTGAATGGATTCGCAACTCCAATTTCTGTTAAACCCTCCATTAAAACCTTATCTATCAAGTTTTTGTTATAATCGTTGTCTGAATATATTTCCTCTAGCGTAGAAGCTGCGAGTATTAAATTTGTATTTGTGTTCGAGGCGTTGAATGTGACTGACAAGGTTGTCTCCAGTTCTTTTAGTAACCATGTTTTTATGGATTCCTGTGTTTCATGTTGTGGTTGAGATATGTTTGATGTATTTATAGTTTTCGATATGACCGGTTGCGATCCTTGCTTTTTAGGCTCGAGCTCTAGTTTCCCTTCTGGAAGTGATCGTTCATTTGCTTGAGCAAGTGGCTCGCTGTTAAAATTGTTGTTTGCTAATCTCGCTAAGCGCTTTGCACGAATCTTTTCGATGTATATATTAGTACAGACAAGCAAATATCACTAAAATGATAATGATCGATACATACTTGATCTGAGTTGTCCATTACCGCCACGACAATATGATGTTATTATTGGCAATGATGAGTTCTGTATAAGCTCTGATAAATAAAAAATCAAGAAATAGAAGGATATTTATCGCTAAATTCTATCTGTTTCTTAAAGGAAGATATGAATCAAACAGAGAAAGATAGTTTCTAAGCAGGACCGAATTTCTGAAGTTGTTTTTTTATATGAGCCGGGTAATCCCATATAAATAAAAAGGGAAAATTTCTTGATGGTGATGATACAATCTCAATTTTTGCTTTCCAGTTTATATTGCCGGGTTTGAAATTGATCATAATGATGGTCTTAGAGGGTGATTACCAGCATCAGTCAGAGGTACCAAAGGTTTTGAAAAAAGCTTTTTTCACAAATCCAAATGACCGTTCTTTCATAATATCATTGGAAGCGGAAATACTAGTGCATCTACGAACAGAGTCGTCAATAACTTCATACCAGCTGAAGCCAATGAACTCATATTACAGATTGTTGACCCATCAGATTGCCGAGTACTACAAATTGGGTCATTTTGTCAATGGTAATGGATCAATCATAGTGTTCAAAAACAATGCAGTAAAGTATGATGAAGTAAATATACCGTTGTTGAAAGATTTGCAAGCTGATGATGAATTCAAGAAAGAGCTGAACATTCAAGAGCTTAACAATCAGTTTCAGCAGTTTAAACAATTGCAGTTTCAGCAGTTTCAGCTGCAGAAGGCTGTCAGGGATAACGATGACGAGAATGATATTCAATTACCTATCTCGAAGACATCAGCACCTTTACCAGTGAGAGCTGAAAAAAAAATACTGAAGAAAAAAGATGTTGTAATCATGAAACGCGATGATAATGAAGAGAACAATAGTTCCAAGCAGTCTAGTAACAAGGAAGAAGTAAATGAATGTACCGAAACCCTTAAGATAGAGACTAAAGAGGAAAAAGAGGCTAGGGAATTGGAAGCAGAAAGAGCTTCAAAAGAGGCACTATACCAAGAGGCAAAGGAACGTATATACAAAGACCTAGCGAACGACGACGAAGAAGACGATGAAAATGGAGACTACGAAGATGAGATTCTTCAACAACACAGCGCGACCCCCACTCACTCAAACAATTACAATAAACGTATTGCATATCAACAAAATTTCAATCAGTTTGATTCTGTACCTCAGGCATACCATAAGCAAGCTCAAATTATTGGATATAATAACGGCTATAATTATGTAGGTAATAGTGTTATTAATTTCAATCAAGGGTCGCTGTACGATAATATTGGGTATAATGGTTACAACTCTACCTTTAATCCAGCTCCAAATTTCAATTTAAATTACACTCAGGCTTATGGTCAAGGGAACTTAAACTATGTCCAAGGAAATAGAAATTATATTTCAAACTCCAACCATAGAGCATTTAACAAGTTTAACCCACAAAGAAAAGATTTGAATGACTCTTTAAACAACTTACGAATTAACGACCCAAGAAAATGAAATCTCATATATATAGAATACATGGTTTTTATATTTAGCCTTTATACGTATCTAATGCAATGATATCAAAATGAAGATAAACTAAAAATGAAAACAAACCACCCTCATGAAATCTCACCATCGACACTACTGTTTCTTAATTTCAACACCCCAGTTTAGAATTAAGTGAGTAATCTTGTCATCGTCTATGAATTTGGAAACTGCAGAATAAGAACCTCTAGCTAATAAACCAGATGGTGCTTCAGTTTCTGGCAGAGTAACCTCATAAAAAGGTTTGTCCGTAGTGTTTGGAGCGTACGAACCTAGATTGTCTTCAACCTTATCAACCCTGATGCCAGCCTTTTTAATGACCTGTAAGTACTTCAACCCTGTTACAATTTCATGCTGAATTTTAAATCTGATTTTTAATCTGTAAATTGATCTCTCTTTGATTTTAAAGTAGTTCTTCG
>JAJMCJ010000178.1:0-19545 GCA_030572875.1 Wickerhamomyces kurtzmanii | reverse complement strand
CCAAAGCAATCCAAAGCGCAGGAGCAGCGTATACCATGATCCAGAAAACCTTTGAATCGATTGGATTTATATATCTGTCGGGATTTGCTGTTTCGAAAACCCATGTCGAGCCACCATTTTCATCTGTTTCGTTCCACCATCTCAAACCAACCATCAGTCTACCGCTTATATTCTTAACGTTCCAAAAGTCTGCAGCTAATAGCAAAATAACTATAATGAACTCTAGTATACTAGTGTATCGTTAGCTGTTATGTACATATGGTTTTTTTGAGAAAAGATATACATACAAATTCTTTGTGAACAGCAGACCAAACAAATATGCCAGCAACGACCCTTTTTGAGCAGTTAGTACCTGTTTTGAATCTGGACGAAAAGTCTTATGGAAAATGCCATACCTATTCTGAACGATAAGAAGAATATGAGTGCAACTGGGTGTGATGATTCCGATAGTTTTTGAAACAAACTACGCTCAGCAGGTGCCGGACCTGCTGTACCTTGGGAGGAAGTTTCTGCCTGTTTGTAGTTAGTACAATTGATCTGGCCTGGGATTAACTCTACTCACCATCTCGTTTACTGTTTCAAAGAGTTGATATATACTTGAAAAGAATATAATGAACACCCATTTGCGTTTTACTTCTCCTTTACCTTGTGGTGTCTGGATGTATCTATATAATTCTTTATATCCGAGATCTTGGTCACCCCAGATCCGACCTGATTAAAAAAAATATGCTTGTAACGTCAGTAGATGTTTTGCATGTTCTTTAGGATTAGTTGTGTAGATCTGGGTTCATATTACAATACTACAAGTCTCCGTTCATATGCTAATTGGCGATAATACAAACTACTACGAGATCACTCAGGAGAATTCAAGATCAGTTTTGTTTTGAATCAAATACAATATATATTACCAATTTTCAGAGAGAAATACAGTGCATATTTGAAATATATCAGCATAGATAAATATACTTACTAAACAGGAACCAACTCCACATTATGGGATACTCTATCAAACAGAAGATAGACATCTGTTTGATGTCAGAGTCTAATCCGGAAATGACACAGGCTGACCTGGCCAAATGGGCTAGAAAGCACTACGGAACAGTTAAACCACCGTCTCAAACAACAATATCAAGAATCTTGTCGAAGAAAGATGAGCTGATAGCACTGAAGGAACACGAGTTCAAGCTGATCAGAAGAAGAAGACTGAGCAACCCCCTGTTAAGAAAAGTTTTGCATGAATGGATAGCACAATCAGTTTGGAATAATATCCCAATAACTGCACCTATTATTCAACACACTGCATCGAATTTTTGGAGCTTCCTACCGAATCACTTGAAAGAGGGAAATGGAGAATTCAGTCACAAATGGTGCTCTCTTTTTTTATCAAAAATGAACATTAACCTGAATAATATTGAGAACGAGCTGTACAAGCCGGTCAAAGTTTGGACGTTTGAAGAACGAAATATTCTAAAAAATTATTTAACAGACATAAGTTTCAAAGATGTTTTCACATTGGATGAGGTTTTTCTCTCCTACAACCTTCCTTTAGACAAATCACTGTGTACTGAATCAGATAACTCTATAAAAAACTATACGCATATTACAGTGATGTTATGTACAAATGTTGACGGTTCAGAAAAATTAGACCCATTAATAATTGGACATTTCGAAAATTACACATGTTTTGAGGGCAAGTCGTCCATAAAGATTGGCCAAAAGCATGGAATTGTATATCATAGTGACAAAAAAGCGTGGCTGACCTCAACAATGTTTTATGACTGGTTGGCAGTCTTGGATAAAAGATTAGCTCTGGCTGGCAGGAACATCATAATCATTTTAGACGATTCTGCATCGCATAGAATTATAAATATTAGACTGCAAAGTATAAGATTAGTCTTCACATCATCAATTTCAAAATTTTTACCAATGAACTGGGGCATTTCTAGAGAGTTTAAAACTTTTTATAGAATTCAGCAATATGAATATCTTACAGGACTACAAAAACAAAAAATCAATACCAACGAAATACTGTCAGTTGACGAATTGAATATATCTATTGTCGAAGCTTTCATGTTGATTAAGAAGTCGTGGGAATTAGTCTCACCAGAGTTAATTAAGTTTAATTGGAAGAATAGTGGGTTATTGCCTGACTATATGTTACCCAGTACGAAGAAATCAAATTCTTTAAGATTTAATGACAAACTGGAGCACAGGTTAAGATGTTTGATAAACCAGTTGAAAGTTTTTGAAGAGTGGAATTTGAATGAACTGCTGGAATCAAATAATGAAAACAAAATCCTTTCTTATATAACAAATGAGGAGATTATTGATAGTTGCATTGTCTATGAAACAGAGCCAACATTTAAAATTCTTGATGGTGACAATGAGATCGATTTGAATGCTGTGGATTTTGATTCAGTGATTGCTAAAAACGAAGATCTGATAAATGATAGCTCATTCTATGGTAATTTACAAATGATTGATGATAATTCTCAAACCGTTGCTAATTTTCAGGACATGATATATTCCACGAACGACTGCGATGATAAAATGATTCCCGCTATACAACAGCTACGGTCCCAACAATCAGATATCTCAGATTCTCAATTCCTACAATCATTCAATAGTTACGAGCAGGAACCATTAACTCAATTATCGATACCTCAAGAGTATCCGGATAATCAAACTTTAAGTGGCATTAGTATTACAGGCACGATGCACCCAGTGATCCAGACACAGCAGCAACAAGGACCGATTTTGAATAACAGAGAAAAACTGATTATAATTTCTGATTTCTTAAAATTACTTGATATTGATTCAATAAAGTTGAGCAGTCAAAGCCTCACAGAACTGAGAAATGTCTACTTTCAACAACTGGAAAAATCAAAAAACGAAATGCGTGGACAATGAATGCGAAATAGAAAAGTATTTAAAAGTTGATTTGAATTTATAGCATAATAAATCGTACTCGGAAGTCTTTCAATCAATAACAATAACCTATACGAATTTCCTTTTTCGAGTTAGGGAGGATGTAGTTGATGTCAGAGAAGTGCCGATTGATTGACGTGACATATACGTGGATGTAGAGGTTTATATACAAAATGTTTATTCACTGTCTAAATACAACCTTATGACTTCAAAAAACCTAAAAAAATACACGTCAACAACACCCTATTTAACGTCTGAAACATTTGCTTTGTCAGCATTAATATCAATACCAAGTTCCTTGGCTTTTGCTTCTAGTCTTAGTCTTTTCTCAATTCTTTCCTGTTTCATTCTTGCTAGTTCAGCTTTGATTTCGTGAGGTTCCTTTGGAATTTTATTTAGTGTCTCTGGATCCGGCCAAAATCCAGGAACATTGAACTTTCTGTCTGTATCAATACCAACGTAATACATTACTGCGATTGGGGATAGCAGACAGAAGCCAAACTAGTTGTTGTTAGCAATTTGATATGAACTCATTATATTACTTAAACGATATGCACTATACGAATATAGAAGCGTATTTAAGACTAAAAAAAACATACTCTGAATACTTCCAGCTGTGATCTAGTATATTTAAAACGCGTACCAAAGAGACCCATATTTACTTGTTATTGGGTGTAGGTTCCTAAGCTTGAGTTCTTAGACAAAATTAAATGGTGGTACAATAATGAAATATTCAACTAATTAAATGTAGTGCTGATATATACCCTTTCGTGATCAAATATACACCCAAAACTGAGCAATACTATTCACTTGTGCTTTGAGCCTGCTGAAGAACTAAAACAAAAATTGTATAGATAAGCTACCTTTTAGAGCATTTCCTTTTAAAAATGGTGTATTTATTTGCTGGATTTTTATTAATTAACCTGTTTTAACTGGCTCTCATCATATTGATTAATAAGATATTATATAATAATGATTTTACAAAAAATTTTATTTATTTTATCTTGCATATAGTCCAATATATAAAGTATTATAGAAAAGACTATGACGAGCGAGTTTTCAGAATCTAAGAAACAGAAGTTGGATAATTCGCACAAAATGTTGAAAATATGCACTCATTCAGGATCATTCCACGCAGATGAATCACTAGCTGTATTTATGCTCAAATTGCTACCAAAATTTAAAGATTCAACAGTTGTCCGCTCAAGAAACCCATCAGTCTGGGAAGAGTCAGATATTGTTGTTGATGTTAGTGGTAAATACGACGGTGTAAAATACTTTGACCACCACCAGCGTGAATTTAACGAAACTTTTAATTCCAATTATTCAACAAAGTTGTCTTCAGCAGGTTTAGTCTACAAACATTTTGGAAAAGATATTATTTCACATCAGTTATCTACAACTAATCAGTCAACAGTTGAATTATTGTATGACAAGATCTATAAAAACTTTATTGAGAGTTTAGATGCTAATGATAACGGTATTAACAATTACCCAAAAGACGTGGAATCCAAATTTCAAGACAGAAATATTACACTACCTTCGATAGTGTCACACCTGAATCCAAGTTGGAACGAAAACCCAACTGACGAAGACTACGATAGACAGTTCTTGAAAGCTTCCGATATAATGGGACAAGTATTCCTAAATCTCTTGAATGGCTTAGGTAAGTCTTGGTTTCCTGCTAAGACGATTGTTGAAAAAGCATTTGATTCTAGATTTGAGATTGACGCAAGCGGTAAAATTATCATTTTGGATCAATTTTGTCCTTGGAAAGAACATTTATATCAAATTGAAGAAAAAAATAGCAAGCAAGGCGAAATTCTCTATGTTTTATTTGAGGATTCTGGCAAAAGCTGGAGAATATCAACGGTTAGTTTAACTTCTACATCTTTTGAAAACAGAAAACCTTTACCTGAACAATGGAGAGGTTTAAGGGATGACCAGTTGAGTGAAAAAACAGGCGTTGATGGTTGTGTTTTCGTTCATGCTGCAGGATTCATCGGTGGTGCTAAGACCAAAGATGCTGTTATAAAGCTAGCTAAAATGAGTGTTGAAAATTAACTTATTTGTATTTTATAGAATGGTTCACTATTCATCATGCGGTCCTATGCGTTGGTATAATCTACAAGACTGTAGATATAACAAATGTGAGAATTATCATTTTGGTGCATATCCCGGTATATTTTCTATGTATTCATAATCCTTCAATTCTTCTAAAAACCATTCGCTTTTTTTGACTTTTTCCCACCAGTCAACGAAAACTTTATGGTTATTTCTAAACTCTTTGTCGTAGATGTAATCAAATCCTCTGATAGCAATGCTGGCAACAAATAAATCAGCCAAAGTAATTCTGTCCCCAACCAACCAACCGTCTTCATTTTCGGAAATTCTTTTTTCTAACATATCCACCATTAAACTAGCGTTCTTCAACGAACTGATCGTTTGCTCTTCTGAGACAGGAGGAGTTCTGCCGACTAGTGGAAAAAAAGCATTAGTGATTGACGTGCAATACTCGGTATTTGCAAAAGAGCACCATTGAAGTATCTCTATTCTTCTCGTAACATCACCGCTCTCTAATAGCTGTGGGGGCAGCATGTATGTTTCAATTACATAGGTGAGAATCGCGAGCACCTGATGCAGCACATAGTTCTTTGAAGGAATGTACAACACTGGTTATCTCCCTGTTGGTACCAATTTTCGACAGATATCATTTTTCTCAACAACAGATATCGGGAGATCGTAGTGTGCGATAAACTGTTTCAGCAGTATTGCACGGACTTGTTTGGTGACATACAAGATTGGCCGATCTGTTGGTAACAGGACGCTGGTCTGATTCGACATTTCAGCCAAAATTCAGATACAAAGAAACAATTGAAACCAAGATGAAATGAAAAAAACTAAACTTTTGTGTTTATATAAAAAGTATCATAAGTACCCGTTACAACCCCCAATAGATATACTCCCTCCCCAGAGAATTTACCGTAATGACATGACAGTCATGGATCAACGGCCGGGTACTGTCCTGATACATACGGTCAAAAAAGCAAATCAAATTAATACTGAAACAAAAATCAAGACAGTTTTTTGCTTCAATTATAAAACATTCATTTCAATATATCTTGAAATTTGTGGGTTTAGTAGTATAATTACTAAATACTGAACAAATAGCTAGTATGTACACTTTTCGTATTCAGCACTGCTTTTTTTTCCAGTTTCAATATTGTTTCAATCAGTTGTATCACTCAGATCACGGTATCTTTACGCGTTTTTCACACGCTATCCTTCCTGGTTGGTTTCAACAAAACTTATGGTTACACTTCAAGTTTTCAAGTGATTAGTACCTGTGAATTGAACATTTAATTGAGTGTTTAAGGCTCCAGTTCACAGGAATTGTTTCACTGGACTTTATTTTTTTCCATTTTGTTGATGTGAAAAGTTACACGACGCCAACTCAAATTTAAGCGCGCGTTAAGTTAGACATTCCACAAAAATTTGAAAAAAAACAAGCATTGTTGGTTGGTACAATTAGAGCAAAGAAGAAAACTAACGTTGAATCTTTTTAGAACTTGTTATTGTCCTTTTCATTCATTTACTATTGTTGCAGGAACTGATTATATTATCATTTTTAAAAAGAAAAAAATTTAAAGGACTCTTATGAATATTTAAAAAACTCTGGACAAAATATCATCCAAAAGACACACGATTCATCTATTCATCAAGATTATATCGAGAAAACTTAAATAAGTAAAACAAAAATGAGATGGAACTCTAGGAGTAAGCGTAATTCAATTGCTCCCGACTTACAAAGTAAAAAAACCACAATATCAAATCAGTCATCAAATAAAGATTTGAAGCATTTTCCAATAGAAAAAATTTCAGAACAGGACGAATCTCTGATTCCTTCCAATGTCACTGTAGACTCAACTAACCCAATTTTCACAGAAAAAATTCATCAAGCACCGCCACCACAAAAGTTTTATTCTAACGTAAATCATAAAGATTCAAGTTTGTCGATTCATTCAAATAACACCTCTATCACATACCAAAACAATTTGACAATTTCCGGCTCGACAACTTCGATCAACTCAATCAGTGATTCAGTCGTTAAAGACAATTCAAATAATGGTCTGTCGCGACAGCAAATTGTAAATTCATCGTCAATGCAAACTATAACTGGTAATGACCAAGATTCAAACATCACACGGACTTCAACTAATACTAATCACCCACATTTGACAGAATCTAAAAGTCATAACAGTAGTCACCATTTTCCGCATCAACCCCAACAGCAGCCTTATAATTATGAAAATTATGATTCGTCTGTAATAAGAACTGGCTGGCTTAATAAGGCTTCTAATGTGTCTACCTGGTCAAATGCAAACTCTGATAAAGATAACTGGAGACTAGTGAGAGCTGAATTAAAAGGTGCAACATTATCCTTATATAAACCACCATCAGAACTGAACATCAAATATTTTGACCCTAATTACAGAGATCAGAGTCAACATCAACAATCATCTAGACAACAGAAAAGATTATCTACATCTGTATCTAGGCTAAATCTTAAAGAATCAAGTCAAAAACAGCAACAAGCTTCCGTGTCGCCTTTGGCAACACCTCAAGCAAACAAGATAAATATAAAGTATGCTTCTGAAGTATATCCTCATCCTGATTTGTTGTTAGATGATAATAATTCGATCATTTCAGGCTCGTTAGAAAGCATTTGTCATACAATATTATTTAATACGGCGAATGATGATAAGCTATCACATAACTTATTCTTAATATTACCATTATTTGGAAATATGAAGCAATTTTTAAAAATTTTCATTGAGTATTGTGGAATCTTTACAGCATCAAAACAAAATCTGAAAAACAATTCAGGTTTAATTCTGATTTCAAACTCAACAGATACTGTTATTGTAAAAAGATTTGCTCTAGTTTTAACAAGTATTCAAAACACTTTTCCTGGTATGCTTTTAGATCAAAATATATTTGAGTTAGTAATTAAGCTCTTAGACTTATTGTCTTTTCACAATGACGAAATAGCGAATGATTTGAAATTAACAATAGTCAAAAAACAATCTGAAATGAATAAATTAACAAACTTCACTAATTTGAAATACAATTCAAATGGTTCATTAAATCTGACAAATGTCCAAAATTTCCTAAAATTAGATTTAGACATTCTATCGAAACAGATAAATATAATTGATTTGAGATTCAATAGATATTGGAATCCAAAAAATGATCCGTCTTTACTATATGAAATACCAGATTTAGATTATTTAAGATTCAATCCTTTGATCTTCAATAGTGCCTCAAATATTCATTATCTTGGTAGATTGCTAGTCAATCATATGTTTGGTGATTACACTTCAAGAAGTTCGGAATCAAAAAGAAGCCAAGTCCTGGAAAAATGGGTTCAATTAGGTTGCTGTTTCGACAGGATGGGTGATATGGTGAGTTGGTTAGCAATAGCCACTGTCATCTGTTCAGTTCCTATTCTGAGACTGAGAAAAACTTGGTCCTTAGTCGATGAATCAATCTTAAAAATTGTCAGTTCAGAATGGGCGCCGGTAGTGTTTGAGTTGGATCGTAGATCAATGATTTCAGAAGCAACACATAGGTCATCATATCATGTTATTGCGCCTCAAGGAATCGGTGAAACGTATTCAAAATCAAGAGTTGTTCCGTATTTTGGTGACTTGTCAGTCAAGTTTGTCGAACATTCCACCCTAAAACAGTGCGAGAAAAGAGTTCAAAGAGTTAAAGTTTCATTCAATAGATGGGATGAGTATTTAAGTCAAGTGCAAGAAGATGAAACGAAGTTCCATGACCATTACGAGAATAACAAAGATTTAGAGAAGCAATTGTTGAACCTACTAAGTAATCATGTCACATTACCCCCTTTGCCTCAAGAGGCTGTTATGGAATTAAGTTTATCAATTGAGCCAAACTTCATTGGTCAGTATTATCAATATCATTATACTTCTAGAACACCGCTGGTTGTAGGCTCTTATTTGCCTGTCTTGTTTACTGCAATTTTACCAGCTTATAAATTATTTAATCAAAATTCATTGATTGATGTTAGTGGGGTTGTTACAAATAAACCTGATAATAACCAAAAAAACACCATAACAGGTATTGAAAAAGTCGATAACAAGTCATTATCATTAACTTCAAAACTATCAGGAAAACATAAATTATTGAAAAACATTCGGGAGTTTTTGAATATTGGAAGTGATTTATTTCATGTTGACCAAGAAATTATTTTCAAGTCACTATCTGATGATAAAGAGCTCAAAAATTCAAGACCTGCTTCAGTTGTCATTGAAAACCCATCCTCAAAAAGATTAAGTACAATTTCTAGTAGATTATCTGAACAGTTCAACGATGTCAACAATACTACAGATGAAGATGTTTTTGCAATGTTGGACAACTCCAACGTTTTAAATTCACTGAATAAGCCTCTAAATGTTGTTTTGAAAGCAGGATCTTTGGATAAATTAATCGATGTGTTAGTCCTGACTTCAAATGTTTTCAGCAAACTAATCAATAAAGATGATTTAGATTTATATCTAAATAAAGCAAATTTATTGGATAATCAATTTTTAAAGTTGAATATGAACAACAGTGTTTTCACAAGTACTTTTTTTGCAACATACAGAAGTTTTGCTACCACTGCGAACTTGTTGGAAGGTCTAGGCAGACGATTTATTGGGTCCAAATCAGCTGCCTTATCAATTTCAAAGCTTAATAAATTCAGCAATTATGAAGATAATAGTACCAATTTTAACAGTTATGAATCGGCTGAGGCGTTTCCGGATTGGAACAGTTCTGTTGACAGCAATAATGGAAATATAAACTGGAAGTTTGTTGCTCAAATTCAAACAGGTGTTTTAGAAGCTCTATCAATTTTAGTCATGGATTATTACAACGATTTCACAGACGATTTAAATACTAAAACTTTGTTTGTTGAAATTTTGAAAATAATCGATCAAGAAGTTATAATTGAATGGAAGAAAATATTATCAACTATTGAAGGCAGCAATGAATTGAAAAACGAATTAATTGGTTTATACGAAACACTGTTGAATTTATACAAAAAAATCCGAAAAAATTATATCAAAAAATCATATCGCCCGTTAGATCTTTTTCCAAATGATTTACCAAAAATAAATTCAAAAGATGACGTTTTGAAAAATTTTAATATTGACAAATATGAACTTCCTTATGAGAACTCTGATATAGAAAGATTCATAGAGAGTATTGATTTAATAATCAGTAAGCTATTTTATTCAATTACTATCACTGATTGGATGAATGTGTTTGAGCTGTTAGAAGTTCAGAGTTGTAAATCATTAACCAGCTTATTCCATTATAAACAAGCAAATTTAAACAATACAAATGACGATGAATTAGAATTTCTAAATGTTTTCAAATGGCTAAGTACATTATATGGTGAAAATTTAGATGATAAAATCGTCGAGAAATTTCCACCTCCCATCAAAACGCTATACGAATTTCATTTGAACTTAACCAACTTTTGGACATTGCATATCACTCAATTGAATATTGATCGAAGTAAACGTATATCCAAAATGTGCTCGATTTTGAAAATCTTGTCAATCTCCAAATTGAAAATGGAAAGTTCTGACTTATTTCCAGAGATTGAAAATTTTGAAATATCACCTCATGTTCCCAGTTTCATTGAAACTTCAATTATAAATGCAATAATATCACCTGAATCGAGGCTTTTTTCCAATAGCTGGATCTATGCAGCATCCTCTTTACAAGATTCAAAGATTGAAAAATGGGATACTTTAATTGACTTATTGCCAGAATTTAGTGTTGATTCTTTGAATTCAAAAGAATCGTTAACCCCGTGTATTGGTTGGTTTATAGAGAGACTATTGGAAATTTCATGTTATGTTCCAAATATGTCTATCGAAAATTCTAAATTGATTAATTTCGATAAACGTCGTTTTATTTATAACTTTGTCACTAATATAATGGATATGAAATCATCATTGTTTTTGAGTTATGGCATCAATGAAATTAAATCAAAATCTGAACATTTGTTAAATATTCCTTCTTTATTGAAAGACAGTTTTAAAATTATTAAAGAGGTTTCAATTTCTGAAAAT
This sequence comes from Wickerhamomyces kurtzmanii, assembly GCA_030572875.1. NCBI lineage: Eukaryota > Fungi > Ascomycota > Saccharomycetes > Phaffomycetales > Wickerhamomycetaceae > Wickerhamomyces > Wickerhamomyces kurtzmanii. Next base: position 8,464 of record JAJMCJ010000178.1, on the reverse strand, counting down.
AAGGAGTATTCAAAAAATGAGCAAAAGAATAAACTGTTCATGTCACTAATTGAGTTGGAACATGAAAAATTAAAAAGAGATTTGAAAAAGAAAGAAATCTTAGAGACTCAAGAAAGAGATATTAAGCGTGCACATTTATTGTCACAAGTCCAGTCAGGCTCGTCATCTAATACATCATTGCGTTCAGCTGCAATCAGGGCATCATCATCACCGACATCATCAAATACTAGTACATCATTAGTCTCCCCTTTACGTAAGAAAGAGCGAACATCATTAACATCTACTCCCTCAAAAACGTCGTCATCTTCTTCATCCTCTTCGTCTTCCTCCTCCTCCTCATCTATGGGTAGACGTATTGGAGGACTATTAAAATCAGTTCGACCTTTTTCATTAAGCGTTGGGTCATCATGGTCAAATCCAGATAAAATAGTACCACCAAATGAACTGCCTGACATTCATTCTTTCACTGATAGCCATCATCATCATGGTAAAACAAAAGCGGCTTTACAAATCAAACTATTCAATTCAAAACCTTTATTAATCCACTCATCAAATATTGAAGGATTTTTCAAAATAATAGGGGAAAATGGAGAGGAATACAGTTTTCAAGCATTAAGTAATACGGACGCACAAGAATGGATCAGCTCTTTAAATATTTCTAGAAGATACACATATCTATCTAAAGATGGTAAAAATTTCTATAAGGTATTTGGAGTTCCTATCTCTGATGTTTGTGAACGAGAAAACACATTGATTCCAAAAGTTGTAGATAGATTATTACAGGAGATTGAAGTTCGTGGATTAGATGAGGTAGGTCTTTATAGAGTTCCCGGATCTGTTGGCAGTGTGAACTCATTAAAACAAGCGTTTGATGAGGGAAACAGATTCACATTAGAAGACGATCGTTGGTTTGAGATTAATACATTGGCAGGATGCTTTAAATTATATTTAAGGGAATTGCCAGAATCTTTGTTTACAACTGAGTTGCTACCTGAATTTGCTTTAGCAACAAAATCAGGTGATATGGTTGATGAATTGAAGAATTTAGTTCATCAATTGCCCATTTATAACTTTCATTTGTTGAAAAGATTATTTGAGCATTTACACAAAGTTGTTCTGCATTCTGAAAATAACAGAATGGATGCAGTCAATCTAGCTATCGTGTTTTCAATGAGCTTTTTGTCATCGGATAGTTTATCCTCAAGCATGAGTTCTGATCTGGGAGCGTTGCAAACTATATTACAGTATATGATCAAGAACCCTGATAACATTTTCAATGATAATACTGACAATGAGAGCACAATTAACAATTCTGAAGATGTCAACCATGACGATAGTACCATCGTATATGGAGATGCGGACACAGTTTTTACAAACTCATAAGAATATTATATTGCACATTCTTCGAGCTTGAGTTGAAAGTTTCATAGGAACTTTTTGTCAAATTTGACTTTTTAGATTTCATTTAAACTTATGAATAAACTCGATTTTAAAAAATTTTCTTCATATATATGCGTTCGTCATATTTTCTTAATTGTTTTAATCTTTGTTTCATGAGCATGAAAAGATACATTTTTTAATTGAATGTTTTTTCAAAAAATACACATTGTAATCAAATCAACACTTAAAATTATGTGCATGTTATTGTGTAGGCCATTTCTCATAATTGTGTCCAGGTTTCATGCTTGATACACATATCATAGCTGGACAACTCAACTGAGGTTAAGTCTTCGACTTTTCGAATTTATTTTCAATCGATATTTTATTTTTCACAATACAATTGTCATGAAATTTGTAGAGATTTAGCTTTAACCTGGTCTTTCATTAATATATACAAATTTGTACACGTTGAAACAATGACAAAAGTGACAACGTTTAACGTCATGAAACTATAAACAAGACATATATATAAGCAACTTTTCTTGTTTGCTTTCCGTTATGAGATTTCGTTATCAAAATCCATAAATGTTTTTTTTTCATGTGTTCTCTCTGTCTATTCTTCTTTTGAATTTTTCAAAGACGATCTTTTAACAATACGAATATTACTATTTTTCTTTTTTTCTGATGTTAATTTCCTTAGCTCTTCTTCTTTTACGTTCATTTCAGCTCTTTTATCAGCTTGTGCTTTAGCTTTTTCAAAGTTCTTACGGAAAGAATACATCATACCTTCTTTTGGTGCATTAGGATCAACAGGTGGAGGAGGGACAATCTTGGACAGACCAAAATGTTGTCTGAACCTGTGATTTTTTAGCAAGGTGGTTTGCATAATTGAGAAAAACCCATTGATTGCGAAATATAAAACAACAGCGGCAGATAGATTCATAGTTAATGGAATTGATACCAATGGCAAAATAGTAAAAATTTTCTTTAGTTGAGGTGAGAAATTTTGAGCACCGGTTTCACCACCAAGTCTCATAAACGCAATCAAGACAGCAGCTGTAATACATTGCAATCCAACATAAGGATCGGCAGCTGTTAAATCATGAAACCACAAAATACCTTGATTGGTTAAACCGTCAGCTGGGACCTCAGCCATATTTCTTAAGCCTGCAAAAAAACCTAAGGCCAGAGGAACTTGTAGTAATGGGGCTGCTAAATATCTATTTTTAATACCGTTATCAGCCAGTAGTTTTCTTCTTTTTAACGCAATCTTCTGTTGTGCCATCATGTCAGGAGCTGCATATAGCTCGGTCTGGATGATATCTAGCTGAGGTTTAATCTTTGCATTTTTAGCCATCATATCAGATGATTTAACGTAGACTGGAAATAAAGCAGCACGGACTAGAACTGTCGTAACGACAATTGTGGCCCACCATGGTAACCCCGTATACACGTGGACGTATTCGAGAATGTGTTGAATTAATTCAGGAGGCCACCACCACGATTTTGCCAAACCAACCGACTGTAGATACCCAATATGGGTCGATGCTTCTCCTATAACTAAATCAGATACCGCAGATGCTTTGTTGATCGCTTCATCTGCAAATGAAGGCAATTGGGTCGAGATTTCTGACACTGTTGATGGTACCGACGAGTTGAAACGAACAGAAATAGGTTTAATAAACTGAGGTTTTGGATAGAAACTAGCAGCCATGCCAGTTGCAATACCGAGATGTCTTGGCTGTAAACGGATCTGGTTCCATTAGTATCCAATTTTTTGCGCTATACTGAAAAACTCAAAATATATCAACACATACTGTTCTTGCACTACGCAAGATTGAAGATTTCAACATTTCTGTATCTAAGTCGTCCTTGCAAACTAGATGTATTCTATATGTTTTAATTAGTTTTGTTCTCGTTGATGAAAATTGAAAAAAAAACATTGACTGTTTATGTAATTTATTATGTAATGCATATCCAAAAAAAAGTGTTTCAATCTCATCAACAGCACGAATAGTAAAGCTGTGAACAATAAAACACAACAAAAAGAACGAGAATAGTTTATATGTCATAATAGTGGGTCCCTGGGCACAATGATGAAGATTGGACAAACATCAGCATTGTTGAGAAATTGTAGGAGCAGTTCAATCAGATCCGCAATATCAAGGCTCAACATTGACAAGAGATGTATATCCACAACATATCTAGAGTCGCCAAATACGAATATAATACGGAGGACTCAAAGCACACCAGACACGAAAGATATAAATGATACAGGTCCCATTAGAGAGAACAAGAAAACAATATTGGTTTTGAGATCACAGGAGCTCGTGGATGCATGTATAATAGATTTGAACAAAAATGAAGACATCCCATATTTCTTAAAAATCAAAAATGATATACCTATTATCTTTAAAAAGCTGGCCAAAGCGCAGGACTTTGACAGGATAAACGTTTTGACTTTTTTATTGTTGGAAAACTACAGAGATCGAATAGATGTTGGTTTCTTCAATGAGCTGATTAAGTTTTTCACTAAATACCCAACGTCTTTGTCGTTGTTATCCTTCAAAACAGTCCTTTCATTTATAAATGAGTCTGAGTCTAGTCATATTCTAGACAATAATTCAGAAAAGTCAAGCTTAAATAACTTTTTACTCAAATATATACATGAGGCTACTTCAGCTACGGCGAAAGTTGAATTGGCAGAATATTTGGAGGAAAACTATCAGAAACTAAACGACTTCAACAAGAGCTTTTTAATAAATTTTTATATTTTAACCAAATCTTACAGGAAATCTTATGATTTGATAGTATCATGTTTGAAAAATAAATCTAATGTTGAAAACTTCACAATCGAATTATTCACAACTCATTTATGCCTATTAGAAAACACAAAACCAGTGTTTAACATCTTGAAACAATGCAAAGCAATGGATTATAAGTTTTATGCGAGATTGTGGGGAATCTTCCTTTCAACGAGCGTAAGAGTAGGAGACTATGAAAGCAGTAAGTGGGTATGGTTCAAAATAGTTTTAAATGGTGAGATTTACGTTGATAATGGAACACTAGTCAAACTAGCCGAGTGTGCAATATCAAAGGGAAACTACGTATTAGTCTTACAGGTCAAACGATATTTAGAACTTCGGGGGAACATACCAAGTGATATCATGCAAAGAACTGTCGTTTCGCTTGTTGAAGCAAAGGCCAAGAAACTTGGTTTTGAAAGCGGATTAGCTGAATTAATTAAAAATCTAAGATACTTTGACGACTTGGAATATTTTTCAATTAAGGATTTCGAAAACCTGACAAAATCAATCTCAATTGAATATGACATTGAAGACATCACCGGATTTCTGAAAAAATATTGCTCCAAGGTAGAAAATGCTCCAAGAGTAAACCAATTGATATTCAATATGATTCTTTCCAAGTTATCGGATATCGGTTTGGTTGATCTATCCATGATGTTGATTGAGAAGGTTCGAGGACCAATGAAATTGGAGATCGATAATGAATCGGTTTTGTATCTGATAAACGGTTGTAAGAACTCCAATAACGATGGCTACCTGTGTAATGAAATCGTGAAGCTTACAGATTTGAAAAGTTTGCTGAATACAAAACAAGACAAAAGGATTATCGATTTACTGATAAATGTTTTAATCAATAGTGACTACTACTTTTATTCATATGAGTATTTGAACGAATATTATTTACCAAAAGGGTATAAATTGAGTGATTCACTTTACAGAGAACTGAAATTGAAGAATGAACTGAAAGGCAAAAAAAATCACTTGAACTACGATCCAAAAACATGTACATAGTTTATATACATTATACCATCGCGTCTTCCTGTAGTTAATAATATGGAAATCCTAAGCGATAAAGGAAGTTAAGCACGATTTGCTTCCTAATAATGGTTTCGAGCCCCCTGTTCTTCGCGATAATGTATCATTGAATCTTTCTTTGTGGAAGTAAATTTTGAACTAGTTCAATTTCCATATTTATTTTCTTTTCAGCTTTAATCACAATTTATATCTGGCTGTTATTATTGATACACTTTGAGTTGTCGATCTTGTTTTTTTTGAATTAAATCATAGTATTTTTTAGGAGAAATTTAAAGAAAACGGGAGAAATATATATGTATATATAACTAGATATATACATAAAGTAAGACCATAATATCAATACAATGGTCATCAACTTCTTTAAAGGACATCCCTCTGATTATCTCACGCCATCAAAAGAAATAGCAGAAACTGCATCAGACCTGCTATTGAATAAAGATTCACCGTTTTATGATATAGATACTGATAGACATCCTTTGAACTACGGTACCGATGCAGGCGCTTTAACGGTGCGTCGAGAAATTGCTAAATGGTCAAATAATATATTTAAGCCTGTGATTGAAACAACACCAGATGATATCAATTTAACAGGTGGTGCTTCATATGGGTGCATGAATATATTGGAACAATGTACCTTGGCTCATACAGGCTATACCAGACAGGCTTTCATTATCACACCAACATATTTCCTGATAAATAATGTTTTTGTCGATGCTGGGTTTGGCACTAAATTAACAGCAATTGAAGAACTGGAAGACAGTGAAATAGATGTTAGTTATTTGAAGGAACGATTAGAACATTTTGACAAATTAGCTGGAAGTAAAGATTGTGACGATTCTACAGATCTCAAGAACATAACCGATCCAACAACAAAAAAATTTAAAAAGATTTATAGATATGTTTTGTATTTAGTGCCAACTTTCTCTAATCCTGGTGGACATTCATATTCAATAGAGACAAGATTGAAATTGATTGACTTAGCAAGAAAGCATGATATGCTAATCATCAGCGATGATGTTTATGATTTGCTGGATTACAAGCAACCTCTTGATAAACTGCCAACTCCACTGCCTAGATTGACGTTATTAGATAGGGAAACTTTACCAGCAGAAAACAAATTTGGTAACACAATTTCAAATGCAACTTTCTCAAAACTAATCGCGCCAGGTCTTAGAACTGGTTATCAGGAAGCTGTTAACTACAGACTGATTGAGCAATTAAGTGAAGGTGGTGCAAATAAGTCTGGTGGTTCGCCATCCCAATTCAACGCAATGGTTGTCGGATTATTGATACAAAACGGTGGACTCGATAAAATTATAAACAATTTCAGAAGAGTTTTCAGTGAAAGAAGCTTGGTCTTGAAAAATTCAATCGAGAAGTTTCTACCCTCAGACACAAAATTTTTCGGAGGTGATGGGGGTTATTTTTCATGGGTTCAATTACCAAAAAATTACAATTCAAAGGAAATTGTCAAAAAATGTTGTGAAAAGGGCGTTGTATTAGCCAGTGGTGAATTTTTTGAAGTTAGTGGTGATTTAAGAAATTGGGGTGAAAGTTGTGTTAGATTATCGTGTAGTTATTTATCAAGTGATGATATCATAAAAGGAATTGAAATTTGGGGTGAGACTTGCAGAGAGTATGCTGACAAGCATGGTCTGAAGTTTTAAGACCTCATAACTGGTTTTTAAAAGACTAAAAGTGTTCTTCAGTTAAAATTATAGTTTATTTACATTTTATTTTGCACATTGCGAATGTAGACTTATAAGCTAATTTAGCCATATCAAGAAAAATACTGTATTTGGAAAGGTTATGTGTCATGTGACGATTCTATTTAGTTATTTTGGATCTGTCAACAACTAACTTAACTTCACTCTTTTATTAGATGAGTTTTAGATGAACGAAGACTCCTTAAGAATAAAGAATGAACTATCAAACAATCTGAAAACAACAAGCTTGATAAATCAACTAATCACCAGTTTATATTCTCCAACTAGAGAAATAAATGCGAATAAGTCATTAACTTTGGCATTTTTATTTCCTGTTGATTTTCTAAAAAGTTTATATTTGATTGAGTCAAGAAAGATTACTGTATTATTATTTGATGAGCATGTGGATAGCAATGAATACTTTGCACCGCGATCTTCAGAAGAAGAGGGTATTATTTCATTTAACGAAATGAAAGAACTGAAATACATGGTTGTCATACGAACTGATGGAACAAGAACTGATAGTGAGCTGGTTCGAGGTTATGAAAATGATGATCTCATACATGTGGACTTGGACAATTGGTACTGCTCCTGTGAAAAATACCAAGAAAATTTCAGTTTGGCTAAAATAGCAGAAAATAAGGATGAAGGTAATAATCACAGTGTCCATGAAGGTTCTGATAAGGAAGTTGTTTTCGGAGCGAGATGTATTAAACTGGACCCGATTCCTTATTGTGAGCACTTGCTGGCCTATTTCGTAGTTGCAAAAAATGAGACTACGATATTCAAGGAATTTGTTCGTGTTCAAAGACTTGGGCTAAGTGAATGGCTGGCATTGAACTCAGCGTTGTTTTAATTTTCACTAGCGGATTTGCCTGTTTATTATCTATTTCTGGTGCTTTTTTACTTTTACTCTGCCTGTGTATCTTTGTTTGTTTGTGATGTTAATTATACTCACTTAATATCTTTGTTAACTTTAGTAATTTGAAAAAATTTCATTAATATACAAATTAGGAAAATCTCCGGTTTAGCTGTAACTTTCTTGAGAATCTCGAAAAAAAAAATCGAATCAAAAAGTTGAAAAAAAAAACATTTAAACGAAATTGTTTTGTTAAAAATTTTAACAAAAGGCTAACCACAATCGAATCCTAATATTCCTCCATTAATTTCATAGAACAAATATTAACAAGCAGTTGATAGAAAGACATTTCAAGTTGCCATTAAAAACCCATATTTTATAAGACTTTCTCAAACAAAATACTTATCTAATATATCACTATTATACCTAATCATATACTAAGTTCTATACTTTCAATTCATTTCGTCATCCATATATTTTAGTTTTTATTTGCATTTTTAATACCCTTTTACAAGTTCGAACACATATTGAAAACTGATTAAGTGCACCACATAAAAGACCATTTCTCTTTATCATATTAGTTCAAAATGCCTGATCAAATAAGGCATTCGGATCATTATAGTCATCACAATCAACAACAAATACCTACCCAACACCAGTACAATTACTATGCATAT